>CM052301.1:10966779-11043892 GCA_028455765.1 Lasioglossum oenotherae
TTCGTTAATAACTCCTAAACAAAACCGCGGATAACATTTTTGTAAAGGAAAGTGTCGCTTGAAATGGTCTCGGGAACCACTCCCTTTCGGGATTTTCACGAATTTTGGGACACCCTGTATACAGGATGTGGCGCCAGAAATAGTTCCATCTGATGCATTTCTTCCTAACACCAATAGCAGCCGAGTTATTCAGGTTGCCTGTTTCTGGCGCCTCACCTTGTATATTATATACGCACACACACACACACACACACACATATATATATATATATATATATATATACATCTATACATCGCCACATATATATGTATATATATACACATATATACTTTGTTTTTTATATAAATACTACGCGCATTCTCGTGGCGCGTTGAATATAATAGAAATACTGTTAAGTAATAAGTTAAGCGTACGATTCGGACCACGCTTTTTAACTTAAGCGTTTCTTCCCAACGAAGCATTACAACTTTTCAGTAAGTTCTTACGTTTTAACGTAGTCATTACTTATAGTATGCACAGGCTACGACCATAATTTCGGTCACCCGAAGTCTATGTTATTCTTAAAAAATTGCATAAAGGTTTTCAAAAATTGCTCGATAGTTTTAGGTAAATAGAGGATTTTTAGAGAATTCAATCTCCATTTTTTTAAATAACATGCTATTCGTTTTTAGCTTTGGTCATGCAGTGGTCATTTAGCACATTTAGAAACAATGTAAATAGTATAACAGTTGAAAAGAAGAACAAATAAAAGCGTTCTCCAAAAACGCCATAAACGCCCCAAGTGGCAGAAATGGCGGCCGCAGCCTGCGATTATATTCATAATATAATATATGATATTTATTCAACATACTTAACGATCATCAACATTTAATTTATATCCTCTGCTTCCACAGTAACAGTGGTTACGCAGCGCTCATGTTCACTTTTCCTCTCCGTCGCCAATGAGTCAGAAACGCAAAATCGTTGCGACTCACCAGCAATTTGAAAAATATTCGATAGATCGGCAGGTTTCGTAATCGAGCCCTTAACTTAGGAATTAAATAGATCTAAGCCTCCAGGCGAATCTTTGGAAATGATCAAGTATTACAATATTGATATGATGAACTTTGGTCGGAAATATTCTCAGGTTCTCCTTTCCCGGTTTGTAAAATCAGACTCGAGATTATGGAGAACTGGTTTAGGTATCTTTTGCCTACATCTTCTGCGAAATAGGAACGTAAAAACTCGTGAAATCTATCAGAAACGTGTCCGGGAACGGTCCACACGACACGATCTCATTAGTGAAAAACTCGTTTGACGCTTATGACTTTTCTAAACGATTCCAGTCCGACCGAAAACCGGATGTGCTACCGGTACTAGTAGTAGGTTTGCATTCTTTGTTGCTGCTTTGCGTCAATTACCCGACTATATGGTATCGACAGTATTAACAACGCGACAAATGCTGTCATGCTACATACAATATCGGTGAGGGACCGTTCTTAGGCTCTCGATTCACTGGGAACCGTGTGCACCACGGTTTTGCGGTATTATTCTTCAGGTCAGTGTTGTAGCGTTGTACTTAGGCCTAGAATGCACGTTTGGGTACGTGTACAGATCAATCAGGATGCAGGATGTTCCAAAAATAATGATTAGTTCAATCTTCGGTTCGATACAATGCTAATTTCAAGTTTGAAATGGTTCGCAGATTTTTCGAAAAACTATTTCGTCGTTTTTACAAGCCACTGAGTGATTCGACACTTTGATGTTTACGTTAACAACCACTGAATTAACTCATTATCGCCCGGAAGCTATTTAATAGATGATGTGAAAGATGAACAATTGGAAGTGATTAAAAAGAAAGATAAATGATTGAGGTTTTTGTAAATGAATTGTTCAATACTGCATCAATTTGTATGTTAGACAAATACGGTACAAGAACGAACACTGTTTAAAATAGATTCCAAAATAAATTGCGAATGGTCTTTCTTTTACTGTATAAAAATGTAAAATAATTTAGTGGCAATGACATTCAACAGTATCGTCATGGAAAATAAAAAAGAAAATTTTAATAGTATGACGAAGAGATGGAACATTTTTTAATGTATTAAAGAACAGAGATAGCCATTGGGTCGTAAAAAAAAGTTTAGATACAGCGCAGCTGTAAAAGAACCTATTAACAGGCTTCCGGTAGTTAAAGTGTTAATACAAAGTGTGGCGTAAGAGATGACCATGTCAGATAGTCCACTGATGCAATAAATATTTCCGGCAGCATACTGCCGCGGGCGTCAAAGAAATATCACAAAGAAACTGACTAAAATTGCGCATTAGCTTCTCAATAACAGGAGAAGAGTGACGACTAGAGGAAAGAATTCTAATATTGTGACGCGCATGGTATCGATCAAACGTGTTTTATCTGGAATTCGACGAAAATTGGGATTGTTCCGTGTAAACTGAAGCATGGCGTGTCTCTCTTATCGTTGCAACACACGATGTGACCGTTAATCGCGGTTGTGTAGTTACTGATGAGTAATCATTTCGGTGATTGTGTAAGCCGAATCCGAAAATAAAACGCGCCTAAATGAAAATCATAGTCAAAGGATAGACCGAAAAATAAAAATCCAGTATTTTCAAGATGTTTCAGAATTGTACCACCAGGTTACACAAATTTCCTTGCATCAGGCAAGGGTAATCAATCCCTCTTCAGGACAAATAACGTAACAGAAAGAGAAGAATTGATTTTACGAATTCTATTCTGTTCTTTCTGCGCGAAGTGCATGTACTACCTCAAATCAGGCGCTCACTGGCAGCAAAGCTGCCAAATAAATTCATCGTCAAAGACTAGATTGGAGAAGTAAAAGTAATATTTGTGTTAGAGTTGCACAATCGCTCGCGACAACAGATTTGTCGCCAGTCGTCGAGCGCGTGAATAGCTCAACAAAATCGGGCCAAGTTCACGGTCCTGTTATCAGTAGACTGCGATCTTTTATGCAAAATATACATATTCTAAGTTAATTGTAAAACATAGAAGTTACATTAAAATACATTCCTCTTCCTAATAATTTTAATGAATCAAAAATACTTCACAGTTTTGCTATGCTAATAAATGCATAAAATACGCAGTCTAATTGTCAACCATTTATCAACATTGGATGAACGAGCTCCTCTTGGATTGTATAATAATTCATACAGATCGTGGACCAGCCACGAAAAGACGTAATTGAATATTAACCCTTTCGTACACGTGTTTGCCAGCTCACCGACACCTTAGGCTCTAAAGTTTAGGGATAGCTTTTCAATCTTAAATTAACACATCACTTACCGATGATCATCTAACACTTTTCAAAATATTATGACTCGTGGTTAAGAAGAAATGTAATCCAAATATTTCTTTCAAGATATTAAAAAGATCTATGAAGTTCCTTTTTGACGGAGGCCAGCCATTGAAAAGCTTGCTAATAGGTTTCCGAGTTACCTTTCGGTAACGTTTTAGCATCAGATTCCGACTGTTCAATTTGCAGCAATGTAATTAAATGATTATCTGTTGAATGAAGATTATTTAGATATTCTGAGATTATTTAGAACTTCAAGTATATAGTTAAAACGGTAGTAAATAGCGGTGTAAATATATATCTCACAACAGTTAGGTTGTTAAGCAAAGCGAAATTCGGCCGGGTGTCTTCAGTTACCTTCAGTGCACAGCAAGCGGTGGTGGACGAGCATAGTCGCCCCCAAAACACAGTGATCGTTCAACGTAGAGCAACTACACTCTAGGACCGAGAGGGTTAATAGGGGCTCAGAGACATCGATCAGTGGGCGACACGGGGTGCTCGTGGTTTTCGTTTCCAGTTAGTGGTTTCGAGAGTACATCCATAGAAGTGGTTTCACATATAACACAGCTACTTTTGTTTACATATACCGTTTACAGATTATTTTACCCTAGAAACTGATTGTACGCCTGCAGCATGCCGAAGCACCGCTCTCTGTTTCTCTTTGGACAAGAAAAAGAGAACGATTCCGTTCTTTTGTTCTGTGTTAAGGGTGTTTGTTTCCTGGCGAACGGCCGCACGGATTTCTGGATGGACGATTTAGTGCAACGTGTGCCACATGTGAATGGTCTCCCTCGGAGATTGAGTCATTTGGTGCCAGTGCTCTCGTCCTTGGCTGCCGCTACTCTCCACGCCTGGAATAGCGCCGCTTGTGGGTCCGATGATGCAGGAGCCCACGATCTCACTGCCACCGATCAATTCGTTGCTCGAGTCCATCACACGCACCTTTTGGAAATTGTGATTAGTGTGGTCGGTTTAGTATAGTTTGCTCTAGTCAGATTTAACGTTGTTTTACCTAACACACTGACTGCAACGTACATTATGCGTGGATCACGCAATTCTTTTTGTTCACTATTGAAAATTAATTTTAAACCTTTCATATTTAGTTTTCCTTTGGAATCTTTAGGAACCTTTAGGATCTTTAGGAATCTCTAGGATCTCTCGGATCTTTATCAATGATCGTAAACTCTACAATTTTTATCTCATTAACTAAATTTCGATTTTACAGAATTTTTTGTATCGGTTCGGCAGTCAGCGTGTTACAGGTTTCTCGATTAGCGTGATTTGTCAGAAAGCAGCACATTAGTTTTGTTTCTACACCTTACTCCTCATCTTAAAACAATCGTGCCTCTTCAGACTTTTTATGTATTCAATATAATCGTGAATCTGCAGTTGAAATTTTTTTTTTAATTACACCACGAAATAATTGAAGATAATTATTCGGTATATTCATCACAAAACAGAAATCTACAAAATCTGCCACAATGTTATTACATGGAACTTGTGCAGGACTCCGAAGAAAAGGTTTCCGCAAAATTTCCGTCCTGGAGATTCGGGTTTATAAAAATTTAAACGCCGCCAATCAGCGGAGCGGAAAAGAAATTCACTCCGGCGCAATTTGCGTTCTAAGTTCTAATATTTGGAAAATGCCGGACGGAAAAAGAAGGAAGATAGAGGAGGTAATTACGTTCCGCGACATAAACTTTAAGAATGAAATTTTTCTCGTGCCGATAATGCCTCGTTTTTTGCCTCTCCCTTTTATTCTCGATCGTTCTTTTCTCCTCGTTAACGGGGCGTGATTGACCGGCTGCGTTGCGTCGCGCGGAATTTCGTTACGCGCATCGATTCTGGAGCTCTCGAATTAAATAATAATTTTCATCGGACCGAGACTAGCTTCGAAGCAAAATCTGACTATGTACACAATATAGAAGTATCATATACGCAGATAAAGTGTTTCCCTTGAATCTAATGTTAAGAAGCACTTCCGAGCTAATTACGCCGGTAGAAAGTCCTTTCATCAAGAGGCAGTTCGCGCAAAACTGCGGATCGAATAAACGTCCGGGTTACAACGATCGTGGCAAAATTTATCCCCTCGGAGAGGAATAGAAATTGTTTTTTGCAATAATTCCCAGTTGAAAGTAAGATCTAATTATTTCGCAGAATTACGTTCGCAGAAACGTTCCGTGAATATTCTGAATTCCGTTCTCCACTTTACCGCTCGTGTTTCGACAATTAGTATTTATGAACGTGTATTAATAAAATTTGCATGAAATGGAACCCCAAGAACGAAAATCAACGACTTTCTCGCGCAAGAGATATTTTAATGAGATATCTCATTAAAAGTAGGAAATTATCAACAACGATGAAGTTCTGATCTATCTAATAAAGAAATCACAAGGCAAAGGATTCAAAACTAAATATGTATATAGGCTATCAGAAAAGTTGCAGATAATGTACGAAATATAATATTTGAACCTAGAGAGTCAATGAAAAGTTGTCAATTTGTGCAAGCGGCTCTCTTAATTTGGCCACCCACTACAAAAAAACGTATGGAAAGTAAACTTATTACGATTTTCACAAATATGTGAATAAAAATGAATAATTGCTCAAAGATCCTCAGTCTACTAACTTGGTCTACTACCTCTGGTTCTCAAAAATGAATCCTGACAAAATTACGCTAACAAATGCTTACTTCAATGGCGGAGGACGCAAGGGAGCTCGCGGGAACGTCGAATGACATCGCCTCATTCCACGTAGGACTGATCGTGGCTTTCTTCACGGCGGTTTTCTTCTTCATCCGCTTTTCCCCGCAGAGGAGGTTCACCTTTACGAACGAGTTTAGCGTCCCCTTCTCCTACGCAACAGAATTCGAAAAGGAAACTCGGTGAATTCCACGGGATAGAAGTTCAACAAAACGAAAACTCAACGGAAAAGGAAATCGACGCGTTCAATAAGCGCATCCCGCGGCATTGGAATTGTTCATGTACGCCATTTACTTTCTGGTTGCAGGATGAGAATATTACCTGTGGCGGGAACAGATTTCTCGCCTTCACGACGACAACCTTCAACCGTTCGGCGCATGGCAGATATGATAAAGAGAGTAGAACTTCTTGTATTTGCTCCGGCGGCTTTCGTTCGCGTTCTATCGGCCCCCACACCTCCTCTGTCGACGAAGGGGAGTCTAATCGCAAGATGTGTAAAGGTACTTTCACAGAACCCACCACGTCATTTCTGGAGAACCGGTCGTAGTCTAGCACCTGGTATCCAGAAGAAACAATATCGTCATTCTCAGCTCGTACTATTTTCTAATTAGTGTAAACTACGTGTTTGTCACGAGCTTATGAGAAACCCTTTGGTAAACGATTTTCATCTACTGAAGATTTTACACGTGCTGGTAGAAAAAATTGCGATTCTAAAAAGATGATTATTGATCTTTGAATTTTGAATACTACTACCCTTTATAAAGTTAAAATTGTACCGGAAGATGTATCATGTTTTGTTAAAGTATCGTAAATTGGCTTCCAGGATTTCCTACACAATATCATCGGTGGGAACGTCGAGCGTGTTCAATTATGCGATTCTATGTAGAAGAATGCGCGGTATATTATGTCTGTAACATGATGGATTATGACCGATCGATCGTCGAATAAAGGAAATATTCGGTGGTAATTGCCTGGAGAACGAGGGTTTTATCGTGGAATTCATCATGGCTGACAGGAAACTTGAATTGCTGATCGAAGATCGGGTTCGCCTCGTTATGGTATTTCGGTGTCTCCCGTTTCCTCGAGTCCACTACAGGAGTGAGCATCAGTTTCACGTAAGGTTCGTTGAATCCTCCTTGATCGCTGCCAGCTAGATTACTTGCTTCGATTAGGTGAACGTGCAGATCTGACCGATTGAAGTCGTACTTGAACCGCAGGTGCAGTCGACCTAAGCTCTTTCCGTTCCTGAAATTCCATTCACAAAATATTATCTCCCCAATTATTAATAAAATTCAGATTGAGAATGTATTCCGGTCTACGAGCTCTAGTACTCTAATTAATCTTTGTGTAGGCAATTGAAATGTACAAATAGCTTTTTAAAGCTTCAGAGTTTAGGACATTTTGTATACATTTTTATTCTGAAACTATGAATCGATGTGATAGCGTCCAGAGAATTAAATCTTAAATATTCGTAAATATCTTATAACTACAAATCTCTGGTAATTTATAGAAGATTTAAAAGTAATCGTTGCATACCCCATAGCCTTTAGGAAAATGGGACCATTTCTCGCTTGGTAGAGATCGGGCTGTATGGATCCCAATGGCGACGCTGGGGGCTGCGGTCCACCCTCGCTGTTGCACCAAAAATAAAATAAGTATATCTTAATTATCCATGTTTCAGTGAAAAGGCCTAAACAATGTAAATTGAGAATTAACGTTCATCGAACAAACAATTGTTCCATGTTACACGCGCAAAGGAGAATGATCAAAATTGACCAATTAGAAAATAAGAACTCTATACGAACATCAAACTGGAATTACTGGGTCAGTAATAACTAGACTGCGGATTTTATGCATTTATAGCACCTTCGATCTCCTAAATCTGTGTATTGAATAATGCTTAAAAGAGTTTAACTAGATGCTCAGTTCCGTTGAGGTCTGATAGACCTCCTAAGGAAGAGGATAGCTTCACCCTGCATCAGAATAAAGATCCATAGTCCAGCGATACCGTACAGAGACCAGGGAAGAAAAGAAAGGTAAGAAACGAGGTGCAACGTGAAATGAGTAAGAAGCAGGCAGCAGTTAGGATGGTTTCGCGTATAATCTGCGAGACGGACGACGCGGTGTTTCATTTTCCCGGAGGTCTCTTACCTTCCAGAAGAACGCAACGGCGGAATAAGAAGTGGCGAGAGGCTTCGGCCAGCTGATCTGGAAGCTCCGTGGGTAACGCTTATCGAGGAGCCCCCGCAGGCTGAGCTCACACCTGTTGCCAGAGAGGACAGAGAGCTCTGAGAGCGTGACGCATTGCTGCTCAGAAGGCTTCCGGAACAACTGGCTGGACTTCCGCAGCGGGCGTCTAGCGATGCTGCGCGGCCTGGTGATGGTGATCTGTGTACGAAGGATTTCCGTGCGTGTGTACTTCACCTTTTCGCATTGCAATAGTGCACACTTAAGTGTCCGCCGTTATTCCCCCACAATTTCAGAAAAAAGCATATATCCTCATCTGTCCCCCTTTTGTTGAATTGACAGAAGCCACCCATTGTACAAATTAACAAAAATCCAATTCAGTATTATACCCGAGTAATCGGGTTCTAGTACTCGAACAGTCATATTTCCCTGTTTAGTTCGGACGATCGAGGTTCTACTGTATTCTAAAAATTATAACCCTTTGACTGCTGCATTTTTTTAGCATGATAAGCATTTTTCTTCGCACAGCAATCGTTGTGGCTAGCTTAAATAATTCATGATTATAAATTATAGCTGCAGTAAAAATAAACAGTATATATCAATGTTATGCGTTGCTATCGTCAAGACTTATTCAGCACATCAAAGTACATTATAAAAAAAGCAGACAATGTGTATCACACAAAGATCCGCAGTCTAATATTTACATAAATGAAAAGATCTTTAGAACAATTCGGAACCCGACTACGACAAATGTCGCGAACTCGAATACGTAATAATAACTCATCCCACGCGATTCCTTGCAAGCTCATCGTGTTAGGAATCCAACGCATGCATAAAACCGAATTATGAACATTTGCGAATCTTTACGGTGAAATCACGCGGACGGAATCGCGAAACAGCGAGTACCCCGTCGACGATGCGAAGGACTTCCGGCCCGAGAGCCCGTGCAGCACGAAACTAACGAATCCATTTTCGAGCACGATGTTCCAGGACTTCTCGTTATGTCAACTGGGAGAACTGGTGTTCCGCGGTCGTTTCGATCCATTTAATTACTTCGGAGCCGCGTGGAATTTACACGCGAGTCAATGCCGAACGAAAACGCCCCTGTCCGGTAAATGATCGACATCTGCGATCTCTCTTCGCGTTTGAACACTGGCCATCTATTCCCGTGATAGCGACCGCGATATCGCGTTTAATACCTCGCCGAGCTTTATCGCGGAACCAGCGTTATTGGGTGCGCGATCGGATAATTTGTCCGCTGGCAATCAAGACAATCGAAGCAATTTTCATACGTTCAATTTCGGACAACGGATTCCGCGGACAGCTCCCCTTTGATCGAAGGGGGAATTCGATTTGAATTTGAGCTCCAAGTGAGCAGTCATCCAGCCTCGGTACGACTGTCAATCTTTTTGCAATTACTCTGCGGATCTTCGGGCGTTTATGGGATGTATCGACGGTAGTGGGCTCCATTTTGAACGTTTATTGTGATAAAACCATCTTTCATTTGCGGTTTTGGTTTACTATTTTCATCAATTACTCAATCTGTTGTGTTGAGATTATATCGATGTTTTAACACAAAGTGTTACAAAACGTCGAAGTCATTAGTTTATTCCAAAACCTCGTTCTCTGGAACGTCATTTGCAGGCCCCTATTATTACACAGAATTCGAACATTTGAAGTGAAAAATTCCGGCCAATTTACCATTAGAAATGTATCATCTAAAAATGTAGAGTAGATTTAAAAGTTTCTATTATTACGATATGTAGCAGCAGATTCGAGTGGAAGAAACTTATTTTACACAGAAAAATTAGCTTCACCGAAACGTGACAACGTCTCATTACATATTCTTTGCAGCCACATTGGGAAACTATTTTTATGGCATTCTGATACATATGATAACTTTGTAATACTGAATCAAAATGGATGCACGGATCGCTAGTAAAATTATGAATTATTAACATCGATTCGCGAGCTTTTTTAATAAAGTGTAAGTATTTGTTCCTACGTATGATCATCTAACCTTGAACTTCTGCTTGGAGGGTAGGAGGACGCGGTATGCAGAGCTTCGCGATGATGATGATGTCGTCCGTCAGGGCCGAATGACCTCATATGAGGTGTGTTCCGATGACCCGGTTGTCCTTCCAAAGAACTTTGGGAACTGACGGAAGAGTTCCTGGTGTACAACTTGCTAGTGCTTGCTCCGCTTCCTCCACTTCCACCACTTCCGCTGCTCCCGCCCGGATAACTTCGGCTCTGATGCTGTAGATACCCTGCATCGACAGAATTCGAAGTATAATTGTGATAACTGTCTGAAAAATTCAAAAAGTGAAGACGTAATATACAGGGTGTCTAAAAATTTCTTCAATATCCGGAAATAGGAGGTCCCTGAGATCATTTGAAGCAACATTTTCCTTTGCAAACATGGCGTCCGCGGCTTTGTTAAGGAGTTATTAACGAAAAACACGGACCAATCACGGCGTGACGCAGCAACTACATTTACGTTCGAAAGAGAGATAGAGAGAGAGAGAGAGAGAATAAGTGAGTTTTAATTAAATTAATTTCTGCTTCTTCTCGTATTCATTGCTCTCCGCCATCTCCGCCATCTTATTGGTCCGTGTTCTTCGTTAATAATTCCTTTAACAAAGCCGAGACGGACATATTTGCAAATGAAAATGTCGCTTGAAATGACCTGAGGAACCGCCCCTTTCAAGGAACTCGAACATTTTTGGGACACTCTGTACAGTAATCAGTTGTGCAACCGAGATGGATTGAGATTCCAGAAGACACAGCTTATAGAATACAGTCGGAATAGTAAAGTCGATCAACATGATCGTTTAACGGGCTCGTATACGATAGGAAGCTGCAGTTTACTAGCTTTAAGTAGGTTTCTCAATTGAACGTTTAATAAGTAATACGCCGCGTGTATTAGGTGGAAAGCTGAGAGAGGAGTTCCATGAAACCAGTTCTCTAATTAAATATTTAATAGCGAGCTTGCTCTCCACTAGAGCACGTATGTATAATTGCTTCGCGCTCATTGGCTTATGTTCTCTCTCGCTGACACGGTGTTTATGCGCACCAGTACATAACTGAGCTCGTTTTACGAGATGTCGTATTACATTTTAAGAGAACCAGTTCGAATAAACATGAAATGATGGACACTCTTTATGGTAGCATTCGTAGCACTTTTAAGACGGATTAAAAACTTGAATTAAAGTTGGCTCACTCGTCCGTGGGTCGTCACAGATCCAGAAAAGTGCCAAATGTAATTTCGTCATCATTTAATGTTTTTACAGTTTTGTATTTGACCAATACATTTTTGCAATGAATGCATAAAATCTACAGTATTTAGTAACTCTTAATGCAATCTACACCTCGAATTTTGTTTTCACAAGTATCTTTGTAATAAACCAACGTTCCCTTTTTCCAGTTGATTTTCACGCCAGTTATTTTTCTGCTTGTAATTAATTTACTTTCTTGTTCTGGTGACTGGTTAGCCATTTGCAGAATCGCAATTCCGATCGAATAAACCCAAGTGAAGGCACATTTCCATTTGTGCATTCAGTGCACGTTTCGACGCCATTTTGATGCTCGGCAACGATGGGGGATTACTTGGCATGTAACAGGATTCGGGCAATGTTTGCCTTTTGGGTATCGGTTTATTTCTCTTATATAAATTCGCTGGAAATCATCATCGAAATGGTAAACTGCTTTTGTCCCGAGCTTTTGTTCTGATCGTTCCGGTGATGAATTTAATGGTTAATCAAACTCTCGCACAATCACACGGAATTCTCCATCATAGAGCACTTCGAGCGGGGTTAGTGTGATTACGAAAGTTCCTGTAAATTACATTCAATATGGTTCCGGTGTTCGTGTCTTCGTATTTCGCCAACATCCAGCTAATCCCTTAGAGTAGTGCGAACTTTATGCATGCATTGTATTCTGGTCTGATAATGTGGAGATTTCAAAAGGCAGTGTAGTACTGAGTTAATTCTATTCAGTATGGATAAGGATGGTCATTGTAATTCAATTCTTTCAATCGAGTCTACAGAAATGTAAATTTAAATAATTGCATAAATCGTGTCGTTTGTTATGCAACATTCTTTATGTAGACGTCTGTATTTTGCTTGGACAATATTTCTATTGAAATTTCTCACTATATCTTTTCAAAAGTGTCTTCAGATAACTATAACGTTTGCTTACGAAGCATTTATAACTTTATTTATTATTTAAAAAAGTCAAACGATAAGTATTGATAAAAGCAATATATGTAGAAAACGTGTTTCAAGTGTAAGAAAGTGACAGAAGCGATTTTTTAAATTTCAATTCACAGTTTTTGACCAACAGTATTTGCTGTCGAGGGTTTTAATTAAAAAAATAGCGATTGCTGACTTTTTAAATGATGATTCGACTGCACAGAAATTTGAAATTGAAGAAACACTATTTATAGACGACTTAACATAATCAACTTTTGATTGATAATTCTGAAATAAAATAATCGGCCACTGAGAGCGCGCATGAGAGCAGACTGAGAATAAATAGATAATATTTATTCGAGACTACTTTCCCGAGGATAGAATACATTTATTCGTAGACAGTCCTACAAAAGAACCAGGTTTGTTGTCGTTTACTTAGAATGCTGAGGGGAAAAATCTTACCAGACTCGACCACCACCGAGGAGCATGGCTGCACAGCGTGTTTTTCTTTAGCCACGTTGAATTCCTGGAACAAGAATCCTTTATTAGAAGGATCTTTAATATACAACAAGACCAAATATTATCCGTACAACCTCATTACTAAAGATAACCTTAGACTATAAATCATTGCACTAGAAAATGATGGTCATAGGAACTAAGACCCTGTTTTATGGAATACTTTCCATTCAGAACTTAATAAAACAACCAAACAGAAAATTGTACATCAAGTTTTAAAATCTCATTTTAAAGAGGAAGCTTCAATTTTCAAATCTATGGTAGATTCGTTGACAAAACGAATTTTTTAATACTTCCCAAGGCGTTTCAGTTAGCATCATTATTGAGAAGGAAACGTGTCATTTTATTGCTCGCTGTATCATACAACATCATCTTAGGGGAGTGAGAGTGGCGTATGTTGAAAGTAGAGGCTACTTTAAAATAAGTCTAGGTTTATTATTATGTGATTATTTTTTACGAAGTTATAACAGTTCAATGTCGACAATTTCTCAGAACTCATAGATGTTCGCTTTTTGAAGCCACTGTACGTTAAGATAAAAATCGAGCAAGGTATGAATAAATTCTCGTTATTCCTCTAATGTAATAGAAAGTTGTCACAGTTATTGTCCCATGGTTCCCAGTGCTCAATTACCAAAAGGGACCGATGACGAACAACTCCCACAGGAAATTCCCTTTTTTTCCAGGGGAGAACGTGACGCGATCGAAGATTATATCTTCGTCGATCCGCGCAGCGGGATTGCGATTTCAAAAGTTAACTTTCCAGGTACGTGCCTTTTTCAAAACAAGGTATCGCGAACAATGTAGGTCAGCAAAACGAAAAAAAGAGTGAAAGAAAAATATAGACAAACGTCCATCGCGGCGCGGTGTAATATCGTTTCACCGAGTCGCGGAACTCTCCGACGATTTGTCGAATTTTCCTGAAACGGCTCATATCTCTGACACAGTTGCTGTCCCGTGGGAACTTGTTTATTCTGAGATACGTAATTAAAAATGGTCAGCAAATATGTATTTCCCGTCGACTGCGCACAGTTGGTCAAACATCTCTACCTGATACAAATGCGAAAATTCAGTGTTCTTCGGATCGACGACTCTTAATTTTACAACAACTCTTTGATGTTACTGTAAAGAAAATACTCTCTTTTATACGATCAAGGTGGAAACAAATTTTTTAAGCTCTACAATAAAATTTATTGAATTTGTCAACTTTGTTTTACAATTTGTTTTACTACACTTTTAAGTATAGTAAGTCAAAAGTAGGGAATGAAAGTAGAGATTTCGCTTGCTAAAATAAGTACAGGTTGAATTTTGTATCATTCTTTTAAACAACAATTCGTAACAACAACAATTCGTATTCGTAGGTTAGAAGTCATGCTTTCATTTTGTCGAGAACATGCAGATCACATGATCGGGTAAAATCTTGTTATAGTATTAATAAAATGATCTATTTACAATAACTGTTGTTTATAAAATGTAGATTTTGAAACTTTCCAAAAATTTCGATTTTTCCAATAAAACCAGATACGTGTAATAATGCCAGGCGTAGTAAAATGTGATTGTTTCGAGTATAATAAAACCCTATCAATAAAGAATTACTATTTTTTAATAACATAATAGTTGACGAATAATATTTTTTACCGAGATTGCATCTTTTATATCGTTCCGACCGATTCAAAGTGAAAAGAACAGATTAATTTCTCCGGTTATTTTTTATTGTAAAATATAGCTCGCTTGCTTTCTATTCAACCAATTCCATTTAATTAATTAATATATACGGATTAATACTTTTGTGCAACGTTGCGTATTTCATGCAAACGCGGGCCATGTGTCACGACCATTATCGAATATTACTTATTGCCGGCGTAAAATGTCATTAATTGTAAACGTTTCCGCAGATACGTAAATATTTAAACAGAGTGTAAATATAGAAACTTTCGATCTTCTCGATTTACTATCCGCAAATTCGCTCGAATTTGTCAAATAAATCGGCACAATATGTACCTTCGAACACAGAAATTCTGAGTTCCACGTTCAGCATCTGTGTAAAAAATTGTTTATAGTTCATCCCCGAGCTAATTTTAAAACATCATAATGCATCGCGCTCAGGATTTTGCAGCGTTTCGTTGGGTTTTGCCAACCCGTCGAAACAAGCTTTCGAAAAATTCTTTTTTTGTATTCTGATGCGAAATCTTTCTCGTTCGTTCGTTGTTAAATCTGCGTGTTATTTGATTTTCCCAGACAGATCGGTTTGTGCGGAGTATTCGGCCACGGACAAGTCGAAAAAGGCAAATGGCTGATGACGCCGATCCCCAGTATCGTGGGAAAAATCGATCGAATAAGCAGGCTCACAGAAGCCGCGAATCCTATGAAGGCTCTGCGTGAAAGATTCTTTGAGTGTTTGATCAGGCCAGAAGTGTGACAAACTTTTCAATGTGATGCAGGCAGCACGCGAATCAGTAGGAACTTTTAGATTGAATTTTTAACGCGAGCCTTGAAACGCTGCTCGCTTTGCGTTCCGTTTATCCTGTTCCTTTGCGAGTAAAAATATTTCTCTTGTCAACCCTCGACACATTTCTCCCCGATTCTGGATAAACTGCACGGTCCACAATTTGTTTTATTAGTTGCCAACGACTTGAACAATTTTACTCGAAACCTATTTCATTTTGCCGCTGGTCTAGATTGTCAAAGAGCGAATTTACAAACTTCGATGTGCACTTTTTAAATCATATTGTGTGCTTAAAAATTTGTTAAATTGTACCACCACAACTTTTAATTCACCTTTTCCTTCTGTGTCTAATACAGTTTTCTATGACACGAATCCACGAGATATATTTTTAAAATTTCCTAATCGGTTTCAATTTTTCAACAATCTTCCTGCGCATTATCTAGTCAACTAATCTCCCTAGCATTTCAGCAAAATCCTTTTACTTCAATTGTACAAAAGATAGACTAGTTTAAAGGGTGTATTATTCCCTTTACGACCCATTGTCCGTCTTAAACGTCTCCGCGCGTTGGAAACGGAGTAGAAATTGATCCGGGAACAACGTTGAATCGCGACACTCGACTGACAACGTTTACAAGAACCATTTCCCTGTTAAAATTACGGCAGCACGAGCGGATTTCGATCTCTTAGCATTACGAGGCGTCGCGTTGCGGCCGACACCCTTGTACGATTTGCACGCGACACGAAACGGGGCGAAAGATTTGTCGTCGGCGTGCCGGGGCGAATCGAAGCGGGGAAAAAGGGAGGAATTTGTCGAAGATTTGATATTTCGGCTCGATGGGCGGAACCATGGGTTCTGCCCGCGCTGCTCAGAGTATCGACCCGTGAAAGATAGCTTCCAGCGACCTCGCCCCTATCCGCTTTGGCTATCTTCGCGTCGACACGCCGAAATTCGCGATCCAAAGCCTGCTTCTTGCCAACGGTTCCCTACCTGTTGCCCTAACAGCCCGTTTCTCACACTTTACCCGTCGCTGCTCGCTTAATGCTCCTCTAATCCTAGATAAATGCGCTAGTATGCGTAGAGATGACGGTGCCAATTAAAATCACCCAATATACAGGGTGGGGCATTTATCCTGGCCACCTGGAACATCTCGGAAACTAAATTCCAGAGAAAAAAATACTAATGCTTGCATCATTTATCCTCGTTTACCTCCCATTTTCAAGCCAAATATAGCAACCATAATTGTTTAGACACTATCACTTTCCTACGAAAATGATCCTCTAACTCTAACGTTAACTTTCGGTGTACTTTGCGTAAAAAACTTTTTTTCGTGCAGATATTATTGTATATTATATTATATATATTTATTATTATATTATATTATATAATTTATTATTATATATATATAATATATTTTCTGCAAATTTTATGCAGATTATATTCATCCGTGAAAATATACGAGGTTAAGTAAACCGTGAACCGTGTTCCGTAAAATCGATACTCCTGGTTTATACCAAACGAAGTTCTCGTCGTCTTTTTTTAATCAAATGTTACATGTTTTTCACTGAATGTTCGAAATGATGTATTTATTAAAAATCCGTCGCAGTGAACTCGAGTTGAAAACTGCAACCAGGTTCGTACGTTCTGGAAAATTATTTAAAATTTGGTCTTCTTCCATGGTTTAACGTGAAGTAGGTATATTTATGACATGAAAGTTTAAATAGGTGTATTAACGAGCATGTTTGCAAGTAAACCATACGTTGCTCGAAGCGGATTGCAATTACTAGACTGTGAATGTTTATGGTCTCAGATGAAAGTTAAAATGAGCGTATGAACGTGTACCTATGTATGTTTCCAAACGAAATATACAAAAATATTCCACTCTTTATCATACATTTTGCAATGTTATAAAGACGGAAAACTTTCATAAATGCTTATAAATGCGTAAATTCATGGTCTCGCGATTGAAACGACAATTTTACAAATTCCGTGCGACAAAGAGGATGTATCGTATCAAAGAAATAACAATGAAGACGGGAACAGCGACTGTTTAAGATAGCTCGCGGAAGATTGAAAGACGAAGTATCTTATTGTCCAAGTTGAACTTTTCGCAAAAAAAAAGTATTTCGCACGTGTGGGGACAAGACCTGCGTCATTCGAGGAGGACCCGGTGAAATGGCAATTTTTACGACTTTCCCCGGCCGTCGCTGGGCAACTTGCTCCATATTTCAGATTTTTCCGCGTCGTTTCCACGTGCCGGTATAATGAATATGGTTATTATTAAGTTATAACCACTTTTGTCTTCGGTACATTCGTTAAAATACATACGGGGTGTCCGTGAATTCCTCCGGGTTAACGAGAAACAGTTATCGTGGACGAGTGCTGCAGTTTCATTTCCGCAAAGCGTTTTCTTGGAAAAAACGAGCACAGCACGAAAACGCATGAGAAAGGTAGGCGGCTTAGGGGCTTATTCTGATTTTTTATGTTTAAAAAATCGAGTTTCTTTTGCATCTTTGTGTGCAAGTATTGTATGTAGAATATGAGTGCAAAAAGATTTGTTCGAATTCGTAAAATGAACGTAGTTGTAAGCGGAATTTTATGCAAAATAAAAAATGTCTGCACTAATGTCATATACAGGAGCTACCTAGACATGTATTTCTTTTAATTAATCTTGTGACGTTACGAACAATACAACATTATTTTTAAATAAATGTCTTCAGTGTTTTGCATTCGACCTACTCATTTTTGTTATAAATTCATAAAATCCGCAGTCTAGTTATAATTCATGTAATTTTGATTATTTTTACTAAAAAAGGACTCGTGTACTTCAAATACGCACAAATATGTGCACAAAATCCGAATACAAAAGGTTTGATGGTTCATCTGAAGAAAATTTCTAAAGATTGGAGAAAACAATGACCCTCGAAATCCGAATACTTTCTTAAATGCTGTGGCTTTTGCTGCTTTCGCCGGCATCCTGTGCTTTGAAAAAGCTCCGGTGACCGTGACTTCTTTGCCGCCAGCTCGGCGATGTTTTAATTCAGCACGAATAAGGAGAAATTAGTATGCTTTATCATGCAAATTCTCGCGATGCTACGGCCGCGACGCGTGACGGCGAGGCAGTTCTAAATGACACGGTTCTGCGCGGAAAATGAGCTACTCTATCGCGAGTATCAAAGAAGATCATCTGAAGGCGGACGACTTGCGAATTGCATGAATTTATAGCACATCTGCATGTTAAAAGTACTATGATGTTTTAATACAGAGCGCGTATCTTGATTTCACTTTTACAAATCTGCAAGAGCTTGAGCCGGTACGATGATTCCATGCCTGTGTAATTTAATAATGAATAAGCCGAGTGCAAGTTTGATGGATGAGGATGAAGAAACACGAATTTGAAGTTGCACAATGGTTTCAGATTTCCATAATTTATTGATGAGCAAGTTAAGTGCAAGTGTGATCGATAAAGGAGGCAGAAACAAGCCCTCGAAGTTGCACGCTGATTGCAGACCTGCATAATTTAGTAATGAACAGGTGAAGTGCAAGTATAATCGATAAAACGCGAACAAACAAGAATTCAAAGTTTCACAGTAATTTCAAATCTGTGCAATTTATATAATAGTACATAAACTAAGAGAAAGTTCGATCGATAGAGATTGAAGAAACAACACTTCGAAGTTCCACAGCGATTTTAGAGCTGCATAATTTATTAGCATTTTTTCAGTATCGTTTGCACCTAAATGTTTTTTATCTTTTTACTGTTTTATATTTCACTTATTCATTTTTGTCATAAATGCATAAGTTTGTTTATTAGTTATCACTTTAACTGCAAGTTCGATCGATGAAGGACTAAGAAACTAAATTTTCACAATTAAATAACAAGCGAATTCTGCAGAATTTTAATTAACAAGTGATGAAAAACAAGAATTTGTAATTTTCAACGGATTTAAAGCCATACAATTTAATAATGGAAACGTGGAAAAGATAATGGCCGGTATTTGATAACAAATCATGAGAATTTCGAGTTCGGGGTGCAGCGATATATCGTCTCGAGCGAGAAAACTCGCATGGCAACAACAGAAAACGTGGAAATGAATATTTGATGTTTCATTATACCGAATCGACAGGAAATAACTGGGAAAGCACGCGAACGGTACACTGCAGGCTACGGCAAAAATAAACTGTTGTTTCGAGTAGCCACCATTTTGTTCATAGAACGTCGGGTGGATCATGTTTCAGCAATCAAGTGGTTGGAAATTCATTATCAAGCGCATACAGCCAGAAGAACCATTAAACATCAACGAAGCGTGTTTTCAAATTGACTTGTGTTACTGCGTGGAAAATATATTGAATAAATATCTATAAACGAAGATTAAATAGTACACAAATTCATTTCGAGTCAGTAGCATTTACAAAATGATCCTAACCAGTCGAGTTGGAGAACGTGTGAACAACTGTAACGTCTAAATTAAACAATTTTTAATCCGCCATATTGTGTTCAGCGAAAATAACAATAAAAGTGACTACCTTGCTCAGATCTAAAAGTGACTAACTTATTCAGATCTACAGCGATTTTTATCTTAATATGTATCCAAAAAAATATGTTTAATGAATAAATTTCTTCTAAATGTACATTACAGTCTCAATAATCGTGAATTAAAACATTACGACCCGCCATTTTGTCGGGTCTAATATTTCCAGCGATAATTACCGTTTCATTCGAATATTTCTCTTGTTAGCTCTTTGAAAAATGTTATTCAACGTTAACGTTGCTTGGATTTCGAAGAAAATGAATCTTCCAACCCCGTTTCTCTACATTTTCACCTTTTTTACAGAGCCACGAGTGTTTCCACCCTCGACCAGCCCCGTAAACGCCGAACAAAATCGATATCTTTCGATTAATTCACATAATGGAAGGGTTCCGTCGTGATCGGGTGCTTGCACACACGGGGTTTAAAAAATTTCAACTGGCCGTGCGTCGGGGCCGGTCAAGATCCATTAAAGTCAATTAATTAAACGCGGCCAAGTACTCGGCCATATATTTTCGTGCTGCGCGCACAATGCCTCATTGGTTTTGTGCTCGCGGGAAAGTCGATGATGGCTGATGTGCGCTAAAAGTACGATGGCCCAGAGCTCCCCCCTGGTGATTTAGTTGAGGCGGTCTCGTGTGCTGAAGTATAGTTCGCTGTACCAATTGTTTCGTCAACTTTATACTGGGTCAAACCTCGCTGACGTGGCGGGCGTACAGGATCTATCAAAACAGTTTCATCCAAACCCGTGTCTTTGACTTGGTATTTTGGAGTTATGATTATTCCCGCGCTTTCGGAATATCGTTAGAACTTATACGATGGCTTCAGACTCGCATTATTTTTTAATATGCAAAAGGAGACTGTATTTCCACGGTAATTTCGGACCTGCATAATTTAGCAATGAGTTGACCATGTTCAATTGTAGTCAAGAAAAGTCCACGAAACAACAGTTTGTAGTTGCACAATGATTTCAGACTAGCATAATTTAGAAACAAGCAGGTTAAGCACAAGTTTGATACTTAAAGAATGAAGAAACAAGATTTTTTAAGTTGCACAGTGATTTTAGATTTGCATAATTTAGAAACAAGTATTATAGGTTAATACAAGTTTGATTGATAAAGAATGAAGGAACAAGACTTTTGAAGTTGCATAATGATTTCAGACCTGCACAATTCAGTAACTAGCAGGTTAAGTGCAAGTTTCATCGATAAATTACGATCTACAAGTATAATGCAATAGTTTGCAACTATTCAGCGTTGTGCTTGAGAAAGATGTTTCGGAGGTTGTTTCTCACTTTAAAATTGTTATTTTGTGTTTTTGAAAATGTGATAATGTCTATAAATTGTTGGAAGGATCCAGGAGGACGTGTACTTGAGTGAATCCTGTATTATTCTTGTTCGTTTGGGATTGTGACCTCCTGTTTTGATACGTCCCCTAGAAGCTATCACGAAAATGGACCACTGGAAACCACGTTTTCATCTCGAAACTAATATTGAACCGGGACATTCTTTAAAGCACCGCCGCGCCGCGTCGGTACCGTATCACTTTTGTGCTCGCACTTCGCATTGAATCATGCTGAATCTCGAAAATCAAGATTGGTACATTTTTGAAATAGGATAAGATACTTCAATAACGTTCTATGTTTGCAATCGGTATTATGTGTCTATTCTACAGAAAATTCCCTTTACCGATAATATACCTTTGTACATATGAAGATCCATATCGTTAAAGGTTACCATGGAAAATCGCCGAGAACAGCCAGCATTTGCGAAAGTTTCTGAGGATGAAAATTTACTCTTTCAATTCCCGAGAAGTTTAAATAAAGACCACTTACAGGAGAAGAGAATAACGAAAACATATATGCTGTAGTTTTCTACATGCGCATGGATTTCGATAAAGTTCCAGTGAAATTAGTATGCACGTGCTTTGGTATCTTTTCCGCGGCATCTTCGGAGATGCCATAGTTTGCATGTAGATGCAACCAGCCTCTGTTCAAGTTAAAACGTCGCCTGTCAAAGACGGAATACAGAGGATGTTTTGCAATTAGAAGAGAAATGGCAAACTGAGCAATGAAATGCAATGTACAAGCTGCTGTTGCATTTATATGTATGTTAGTCACTTGAGATCGCATAAACTGCAGACCTATCTACTTTGATCATCTACGGTTGAATAGATCTCTTCGAGACTTAAAGGACTCAGGAGCTATATAGGAGATTCAAGATGCAATAGCTTGAAGATTCAATAGATTCAAGATTCAATAGCTGCAAGATTCAATAGATTCAAAATTCAAGGGGTCCAAGGTTTAAGAGATCTAAAATTCGAACGATTCTAGGATTCAAGATTCTAGGCACTACAGACTCAACAGATCTTCTAAAGACTGAAAACCTAATAGTCCCAACAAACTCAAGAACCGAGAGACCTAAGATTCTAGATACAACTCTAGGCCATTCAATATTCAACAGATCCTTCCCAATTAACAACTGGACTCTCCAGAATGATTTGTGTTAGATATTAGACACTAAAAATTATATATCGAGTGTATGATTTCTACGAGATGGTCAGGATCTAGTTGCTTGTCCAAGATCGTTTTTCTACATGTGGGAACACCAACATAGCGTGTCTCCATTCCGTGGGGGTCACTATCGGGTTTCTTAGATCCATACGATCCGTGTCAACTTTCCTACCACCGAAATAGCATCGAAATAAACTAAATGGAATAAAGTAAGCTTCTAGTTTCCTAGAAGTTTTGCCTTGCAAGCTCGGAACACGTCGGTACATTTAATACTGTGTTTCACTCGATCATTTCGACTTGTTAGTTCGTTACTTAGTTGAAAGCAATATTTTTCTCGGCGACAGCGACGACGACGACGAGGACGTCGTGTTAAGTAATGATTCGTTTTCTGCACCGCGTTAAAAGCGGCTGCGAGAACCGAGTTTTCCGTCTTCGACGCAGCGTCCTTCAAAGCGGTCTCTAATATCGTCGAGTGCAAAACGCGATAACTCCTTTTCCCTTTATGTGAAAAAGCAACGGCGACTAAGAGGCTCGTTACAAAGCGCATTCACGAGTTTTCCAGTCGCGAATGCAGGAGATCCTCGTCAAGGAA
Organism: Lasioglossum oenotherae; assembly: GCA_028455765.1. Lineage (NCBI taxonomy): Eukaryota > Metazoa > Arthropoda > Insecta > Hymenoptera > Halictidae > Lasioglossum > Lasioglossum oenotherae. The sequence goes on from CM052301.1 coordinate 10,989,758, forward strand.
ATACGATAAGAATGCGGAACGACTGTAATTGTTTTATGCCCGGCCCGTAAGAGCTTGTTCGATGCTTCAAACATTCGCGATGACGAATTTTGACGTATACTTAAGCGTCATCGACGAGCGATAGTATTCACTCAAGTGTCTCGATCAGTATATCTTCTTTCTTTTACATTTTGCGGTACTTAAGACAACACGTTAATCGTCAGAACTTCTTTATTAGGTTGCAAAACTGTGAAGATATTTCCATTTATTAAAATTTATTAAAGAAGAAGCACAACTTTAACTTCTCATTTTTACTACTGATTAAAATAATTTTCATTTTGTATGGAGGTCTGCAGTTTGTTCATCACTATTCAATAGTTCATTTTTTACGTGCATGTATTAGAACTTCATGTTTAACGAATGCTTCATTTAATTAGTGCATTTCACAATTCACGAAAATAATTTTTATTTTATATGTATGTCGATCTGCTGCCTGTTCATTTATTGTATTTCGATAGTTTATTCTGTTTTCCTTGCTTGTACGTATTAACAGGAATCTTCGTGTTTAATGAATTCTTTTCAAGTCATGCTTCTCCAAGATTGTTTTTGTCGGTTCTCGGGTTGTTTCCAAGAATTTGTTTCCATTTTTCGAGTATCACAAAGTCTTTCAAATTTTGTTCTTCACGCTCCTAACAAGAGTGAATACACTGGGTGTAAATCCCATTCTTAGAATCTGGTTTTTAAGGGAACGGATTATGTGCAGTTTTAAGGGGAAAGTCGCTTTATGCTATTCACGTTTCACCGGTGGCATATTTTATTTTCGCTCGACGGAATAACTTCGTTTCTCACTCAACCATTAACGGGAATTCGTGAAGAATTAATATCAAGGCTAGTTCTGTGACACTTTCGGTGACCCAAATGCGACAGTGCAAATTATTCCTTGCTACTGAAATTTACTAGATAAATCTCATCGGAATCCTGTATGCTAATAACGTGCAAAAATAATATTTGCATTTTGTCGTGTTTCCAAAATTGTGGAAATTCAACGATCTTTTTTATTTAATAATTGTTGAAGTTACAAAGATGTTTTCATGTGGGAAATTATTGAATGATTTGCGTTATTCAAAGTATACTAGGTTCTTTGGAAAAAGCAATTCATTTAATAATTTCCCACATGATAACATCTTTGTAACTTGAACAATTATTAAATAAAAAAGGTCGTTGATTGAAAGAACATAGTATACTTAATAAAAATAGTGAAAAATCGTAATGGAATCTTTTAATTTTAATTTGAAAGCAACATCATTGTTAAAAGAAAATGAACAAACGTATATTTTCCAGGTAGTCGGCAAACATTTTAACCGGCCAGAATGTTTTGTTTATGTGTATTTTACCTCATTCCATCGCACCCGCTACAGAATTTTGATGTAACCGCTCGACCGAATCGATTTGAACGCAGAAATTTATTAAACGAAACCGCAAACGAAAATTCCATATTTTCGGTAATATTACTAACAGAATTGAATATTTCGGGTGCCATTAACATACTTGTCGAACGGACTGGATATTGAATATTGAACGTTCTACAACATTCGTTTCCGAAACGGTGATGAATATAATCAATTGAACGGTTCGTCGAATAATTACAATTAATGGGATCAAAAGCAGATCTTACCGGTAAGTGTACAGTGCATTAAATCGTGTTGTCGAAGACGAATCACTGTGGAACATTGTGCACAAGTGAGAGCTAGTCGGCTGTATGTATGCCTTGTGTATTAGAGCGCCTTGGGAATGCAATTTCCATCATTATCTCGCGAAACGTACCGCCATTTAGGGAACTTGAAAGCCCTTGCTCCATTCTGAGTCTACGCCCTAGAGCAATTAGCAACGAGAATGATCATTGTCTTAGGCGAATTCTTGGCTCGATTATTAGGAAAACCGAGTAAAATTAACATCACCTTAATTTTCATTTAGAATCTTTTGGCTTCAGAATTTTTGCTAAATTTCTCCTAAATTCAATTCTACAGAATCAACATGTTTTTTGATAGCATCTCAATTGTTCAATAACGTTTGAAGCTCTCTATTATTAATCGTAACTGCAGTATTAATACTACTGCAGTAATAATAATAATTGACCACACCATAACGACCAGGATACAGTAAACAGTCACAATAAGTAGATCATTTCGACAATAATAATAGTACCAGTAATATGGACCTAATATGGCGTGTTTGTACTATTTCGAATTAATATCAACATAGATCGCGGTCTTCGCGAGTAAAATGAAGGAAAAATGTATAAAATCTGTTGTTTCTTTCTTATATTTTTGAAAGCGGAAAAATATGTAAAAAATCAATATAATCTGAACTCAAAATGCCGTCACCTTAATTGCACCTTGACGTGCTATGTTTCTTGATCAAATGCGCCGTTGATCAAAAGAATACAATCGTTGGGACGAGCTACAAACTTTTCTTGGGCAAAGCGAAATGCATATCAAGCGCTGAATCGTTTTGCATCTGCAAACCAAAGCAAGAGCTTGTTGTTTTTTCTTGTTCTCGGAACTGTGCATTGCAAACGATCTATTTGTAATCGTTAATGTAGATCTTGCTGTATTCCAATTTTACGAACAATAGTAGAAGAGTCCAAGGGTTGTCAGACAAAAATCTAAAACAATTCAGACACAAATTGAATTACCATTTCGAAGAAAGATCCACGGTCTAATATTGAAGCTGTGGATTGTTATGCAATTGTTATGAAATTTAAAATACAATAAGACCTAGATTATCTGAATCTCTGACGTCTGAAGTATCTAATATCACAACATGCCGGAAATTTAAATAGTTCGGTCTACAATGATCCAAAAGCAACGCTATTCGTTGTACAAATCAGTGGACATTTAATGTAGCATTGTAATTGAGTAACTGTTCCATTACACAAACTCTCGTGTTTCCCAATGTAATCTGGGAATGTAGCTGCAGTAGAATTAGACGGCGTGGCCGAGACATCGTATATTGAAATTAATTTACACGTGTTGCAAAATCAGAGTCGCCAAATGAGAGAGGACACAAGAGAGGACACAAGTATTAATCTGGCGACTCTGATTTTCACTGTTAAGATGACTTATGAAATGCAACGCACCTTTTTACGAAATATTAAAACAATTGAACAGAAAAGAGTATCACGTCTTTAAGGGAGTAGACTTGTTTTCCCAGGATTGCAAGGGTTCGGGATGTGCCTTCTTATTTCTCAATAATGTAAAGATGGGGTTTTGAAGAAGTGCTAGATAAAATATCAATCTAGGCCGCGATCGCCCTTAAAAGTCCTATTTTTACGTTTACGAGGCGTAATTTGCATTATTCGGCACCGTAATTTGTATTATTCGGAAGCATACAGCTGCGCATGTAGCTGTTGTCATAAAACTGCGACAGCTACATGCTGACGGATATAATGGAAATTACGCCTCATAAACTTAAAATTAGGATTTTTGAGGGCAATCGCGGCCCCGATTGGTCTTTTATCTAGCGCTTTTGACTACTGCAAAACCCCATCTTTGCATTATCGAGAAATGCTCCTTAAATAGCAAAGTGTACAACATTAATTTGGCTATTTTTATGTAAATTGCAAGAGTGGAAACGTGGAAACGAAGTTGATTCGCGAGTAAGTCGAGGGAACATTACAGCAATCGCCGAAACCAGGTCCATAATTGAAGGATTGCATAATCCCGAAGATATTGGCTGAGAACTATCGGTAGCACGGCGACGGTAAACCTGATGTAGGTTGTTTGGTCCAGTTACGTCACAACACGGATTTGCCGGCTTACCGGTCGCAACCTAAAACTTCATGAACAACCCTAATTCCGTGCAAACCACAAGGGATCGACGTAACCTGGCACGGAGGATCCGTTCGAACATCGTACGGCGTTTTGATTATGCGCCCGTCGGTGAACCGTTTCTTACTAATTAATAGATACTGGGGTCGCATAAATGTTGCATGATAACGGGAGGTGGGTGGTCGGGGGAGGGGTGGGTAGGATGGTAATATAGTTACGAGGAATCCAGGCCAGAGGTGGAGACAATTAAATTTCCGGATCAACGGCCGTGTCCACGGTCGCTGGGCGCAGTTTCGCGCCCTGCCCTAGGCCTACAATAGCAATTATGCTTTCAGCAAGCCTAATTGAGGGGTTCAATACATTTTCCTGTGCAATAATGGAAATTACGCTGCGTCGGGTCCGCCTCGAGAATAGCAACCCTAAATTCGCGCGGCGACCTCGAGTTCTGACACCGAGGAGTCGTTGCACTCGATGGTCCCGCCCTGCGGCGATGAACAGGGTTAGTCAAATATTAGGACTTTGTACGGTACGGCAGCATAGTTAACCCTTAAACCGTGAAGGGGAGTCATTCTTGTCCGAAACATTTTGGAACGGTCTGCAAAACTCACGTATTTTGCATATGAAATGTTCGATTTCAGAATCCGAATCTTATGAAACGTTTTGATCAAGAAATACTATTACAATCTTCCAGTTTAATATACGTAGAGTCATTTTGCTCGGGGAACACATAGGCATACGATGTATACAAACTTCTTTCTTCTCCTAAGAAATTATGAACGAGAAATGAATTTGAATCACTGTAATCATAAAGTAAATAACCATAAAATAAAATAAATAAAATAAACTAGTTCAAGGGGTTAACAGTGTCAAAAGAAAAATTTTCAGCGTGTCTTGACGATTGTCCTAATGACAAAAAGTTTTCCTTTACCTTTTAATAGCATCAAGAAGAAAATTTGTAGTTAGACGAAATAATCGTTCCAGTGATTGAAAATTTTTAATTTATTTCCACTAGTGTTCTAGTAATTAATGCGCCAGAATTCTCTAAAACGTGCGAAAAGGAGATGATCACACTACGATCGAATTAAAAAAAAAATGTTCGGCTTTAATAGTGCCGTATAAGAAAAGTCCGTTTAGATGCTATAAATACTGGGCAGCCAGGGAACGAACTTGGCAGTAACAATAGGGAAAAAGTTTCGCGGACGCGGGGTAGAGCCTCGTTTTCCGAGACGGGGTCTAACTGCTGATAATCGAACTTAAGTAAAGTCGGTGTTGCGGAAGTTCGAAAACACTTATTAGAGAGCCTTCGGGGCACTTATTCCGCCATTGTAACAGTCCAAGCGTTGCTCTACGCAGAAAGCAATTATTCGGGAAAGTTTCACTTGTCCAGGGGCAATGGGGTGGCTGGCGACAGGAGTCGGTAAATAATCAAGCCGACCTGGAACACGCTTGTGTTACGATAACCTATTCCCCTAGGGAATCCGTTAGCTACGTAGTAGTTTCTGGAACGACCAGAATCCAGGCGATGGCAAACGAAACGGTGCATTTAAACGAGTTCACAATTTCCATTAATTTTCCTTGATTTTATGGTTCAATTGAACCCTTGCTTTTATGATTTTGTGATTGTTATTGATTTTGGAATGGTGTACAAATTATATAGTTCCTATGTTTCTTATACTTTACTTTTACGATAAGAAATGGACAACACGAATACAAAGCAAGCTTTACTATTCTGATGTAAATTAACTGTTCATTTTTCTGCAGTTTACAGATAATGTACTTTGAGATACGTTAAGAGATTTGCTTATTTATTTGTTGTAGGTAGTGATAGAAACAAGATTGTTTAATTACCCTTACAGATTTTCTTAGGCTCAACTAAATCAAAATTGTCTGAATTAATGAAGCATAGGTATACATATGTCGAATGTATTAGATTGCTATTACAGTCCATTTTTAATCGCTCAATTAATACAATGTAAAATATTAAAAGTTAAATTGACCACATACTATAGACTAATATAGATAATCAGTGTAGACTTTATGCCGATGTCCAATGACTACCATTTTACATACATGAACCTTTTATAAAGTTGTTCACAATTACCAGAAAGTGTTTAATAGGAAATACATTTCAGAAGAATGGAAATTTTAATGAAATGAAATATATAGAATACTTGTAATTTCAGCACGATGTAATCAGTGAACAAACCCGCAATAAGTCGGTCAAGTATTACCGAACGACAGGGAGAAGATTACCAGTTGTATCAGCGTTAAATGTACACGCAAATCGAATTCGCATTTCGCTGTATTATGTTTCACATTTCGGCTGGTTATACACACACACATATACACCAGGAATCGTGTTACGGGGAACCGTAAAATTTACGATTCGTAAATAGCGATTCCGCCCGTTCGCTACACCATTTTCCGAACGATAAACGCGGCTCGCGTGAACACAAGAGACTCTTTAACAGTTTACACCTTCCCACGGTTGAAAAAAGAGAATGATTGTATCCGACGAAACTTTCGCGAACGCAAAAATTATTGCGGCCGTAACATCCAGCCCATTTTACTTAATTAATTTACGGCGAAAATGTGGTTCACGGAACTTCAAAAATCTCAATTTAGAAAATTTCTTTTTAAATTAATTTTTCTTGTAGCGTTCGATGATGCATTATTAAGCTGCGGATCTTTATGTATTTATGGTTTATAAAAATTTTCAAATTTTTCAAAATATGCTCGAGTATTTTAATAGAATTCAATCGAATTTAGTACGATTTTGATTTATCTTGGATCTCTACAAATGCTATTACCAATGAAAATACAATTATATTTGGTAACACCTTCTTATAAAAGTCTGTAAAAATTGAAAATTGCATAAACATCCGCAGTCTATTCATTGTACTATGAGGGGATGGTATAAAATTATTGTACCATTATATTTGATTTTGATTAATTTGATTGAGAGAGTTTTCTGTTTCTAAAATTCTACTTTTCGAACTTCTCCGGTCAAATTAGCTTCAAAGGATTGATTTACAACGTTAGAAATAGTCCCTGTCCTACTTTGAACATTTCGAAGCTCCGCTTCAACGATAACGTAACTTCACAAAAGACTCTGTACCAACAAAATCAATTAATAAAAAACCCGTGTTCCTTTTTATATGTTTCTGTGACGAGGTCAGAGTTTAATTACGGCCCGAACATTACAATATTCCGATAACCGCGGACAATATCCGCTTAATTAATTCCCTTCGATACGCGGAGCTCTAGGCTCCCTGGACACCATGACATCAGGTCTCGTGACTGTTTCGAGTGACCTTAACCGGCAGATTGCGCAATTAACACGTCACTTCCTGATCTTCATAATCAGATTATCCGTCGGACACGTAGGAGGTCGAATTAGGTGCCAGCTGTCTAGGTCAGTCGACTCCTGTGTGTCCAATGGGCGTGCTGCCACGTGTTGATCGCTGGGGAAGCTCTACTTTTGAGAATATAGAACCGCTTTCATCTGCTTTTTCTCCGTAGTAGTGATACGCTCCAACTTGAGTTTCAGTCACCGGATCAGAATTCTCATGTGTACACAGATCTGACAGTAACTTTCCGACAGCTCATTCTACGATATTACATGTCGATTTTAGTTACACTCCGCGGAATAGCCAATCTCGCGGTACCGAGAACTGCTCCCAGAAAGCTTATTTTGTAACGTTACATGCGACAGATCTGAGATATAATGTAGCTGCAATGCGCATCCTTATGCAAAAGCAAGTTTCTCCAATTAACACATTGTTTGTGGGCGGTTTTTTCATCAATCCACCTCGCAAAGCGGGCAATTTTTTCAGATTCGTACTTACGAAGTCGCGAAACGATTAATAATATAATTATGACTTACCTACTACATGTCTCACAACGGCTGACGCCTAAAGTTTACTGTACATCGCCTTTTAAACGTCGATCGCTCTCTACCAACAGTATGCAAAAGACGCGTTTAAGCGTCTCCCGCAAGCAACGTATTAATAATAGACTGTTGTAAAGGTTGTGACACATTTTGTTTTCTAGCTAGAAAATTTCATAGGATGAGAATTACGCTTCGATGATAGAAAAAATTTTCAGTTGGAAACGAATCAATAAGAAATACACTGAAACTTTGTAGGACAGAATGTTATTGTCGGTCAAATCTGGAGTCGGTGAAAACCGTGTCGGGGAATGTGTCGGTGATTTCCATGGGACCCCCATAAATAATAGTTAGGAGAATAATACTAGGCAGAGAAACCAAAAAATCATATTTTGAGTGTGAAATTAGTTCTGTGAAGGTCTAGTTTTGTCCTTGAAAGTGTTAAAAAAAAACCAATGTTTTTAATTAAAACTTTTCGAATCCGACGCATCGGAACGCGCGCGATTCTGACGTCGTGTTCAGTATTGCTCCGCGATTTGTTTCATGCTCGGCTCGAGTTTGAAACGATAGATCGCGGATTTTTTTGATATCATTCCAGTGAAGTTGATCTGTTTTGATAGAACAATAAAACGGATGTCGTGGTCGGCGCCGCGTCGCTGACTGACGTCAATGGCGTATGCGTAAGTCGGCCAGTGATGGCCCACTTTTTTCAAAAATATCAGTACATTGTGAATTTCATCGACAACTACAACAATATGTTTATAATACTAAATGTCAGTGAAATTATCGATATAAAATTAAACAATCGTAAACTTCCTCAGAAAAAAAGCATCCAATGCATTGAACGATTTACTATGCTTACTGTGCTTAAATCATGAACCAATTGAGATTGTTTAATTTTTAAGAACATTTTGTTACTCCTGATGGTACAACTTCCTAAATTAATATTTTTCTTTTACTAATGTCCTCAAGGGAAGTTAAAATTACAACAACTCGTCTCTTTCTAATTCAACAAACTAAACACTCAAGCAGACATTGCCTAACTTTTAAATTGAAATTAAAAGTTCTTAAACAATGTCTTAAATAAAGAATGGTTGTATAGCAAATCTCGTGATGTTCCAGAAAAATGTGTTTGCACAGGGAAAAAGCGAAGTTGTCCGTGAAAAAAGGAAAAGCAGGGTCAGCTGCCCATGGGGATACGAAACCGAACAATGAACGATGGAAGCCATCAGAAAAGCTATTATCTCGATCGGGTCAAGGTCGCGTGTTCATTATCAGTCAAGGCCGCTTTCGCCATAACATTGAAGCTTCTTCGATTCCGAAAGCACTCTAATCGGATAACAAACTTCCATCTGTGCTTGCACGGCGTGTACTTATCTGTTAAGGCGATTAAATTCCAAAAAAGGGAGATCACCCAATCGGACGGTTTAATCCAATTTGCGAATTACTGTGGACCTTGAGACAATGATTCCGTGGAACACGGGGGGCTTAATGACTCGGACAATTGTAGAGATGCTCGGGGTTGTTCAACTAACGTGGTAAATGTTGATATAATGCTGGAATGATGTTTATTGGAAATGAAAGCGATACGTGAGATTCAAAGTATTCCCTTCGAGCCACAAAGGGAAAATAGAAACAACAGGTTCAATGGTATCCAATCGGGTAAAAAACATAATGCGCGAATATTGTGAGCTTCCCAGTGGAAATGCATATTGTACATCGGATTGAAAACATTGTGCACTGCATCTTTGGGAAGAAATGTATTCGATTCGAAATACCAATACAGCAGTTGATTTATATGTAAAAGTCTAGACACACATTCGATTCTTGTTATTTTTATAAAATAGCTTATGGAATATTACGATGCAAATATACATTCAACAACGCTATGGGCAACATTAGGTGACACATGGGTGATAAATATATGTTTTACGCTGTGGTTTCAACATTTCTATCACTCACTGTAAGTATCGACTGTGACTTGCTTTTTATTTTGTCGTCGGAACCCGATAGGAAAAATAAATATGAATGAAGAGATCTGCGTCTTCGATCGCCTGAGTGAGTTGTAGTTTGCCAACGTGGGCGCCGCCCTGGGTAGATCCGGAGGGCATTAAAATTTCACTTTCTACTTACATCATTTTCTCATCCCCAAACTGATTTTTTAAAATTCAAGAACTAAACGCGCAACCACGCTTCGAAATACCAGAGACAGTTTCAGCGAAGCGTTGAATAAAAGAACTGTGAGAGAAGAGTCCAACCATTTTGCTCTCATACGCATTTCAGAGATATTTGCATAATGGCGACTGTGAGGCGCCATTGAACATTATATCATAATTCGGAATAATTCTTGCGTTACTAAATACATTCATATAGAATAAATTATTGAAAACTTAAATTCTTTGCACTCGAAGGAACGTAACCAAAAGATTATGTTCTCTGGACCTGTGTATTAAAGGATTGCTGTCTTTCAGAGCGATTGTGAGATTATGAAAATTGTGATCTGAATTCTCTCGAATTTTCTTGCGACTAATATAAATCATTAGCTATAAGACATATATAAGAGTCAGGAGATGATTAATGTAACAATGATGGCAGAAACTAATAAGGATGGATGTGTGGATGTGACATGTGTGTACACTAAACAAAAAAGGAAGATTTAACAAGAACGAGTGAGTGATAATTAGATCTCTAAGTTTCGTACAGACCTGAAGATTTTACATTTTTTAAATAAATAAATACTATTGCTCTTATGAACGTTGATCCCAAAGAAGGGTTCAGGAATATCAAAACGGGAAGATATACGTAAGGATTTGTGTGAATACTCTTGTTCAAAAAAATCGATAAACAAAAATTGCTGTGTAAGGATTCCAGGTGGTCCATCCCTAGAATCCCCGAAACTGTGAAAAGGACCTCGTCCTCGGATTAAACCTCATTTCCACCGGTTTCACCGGTCATCCGTTTCCCCTATCGATTCCACTGTTAGGTTGACCTCCTTTCACGGGTTCTTTTGTGTATCCAGCTTTCAAGAGAGCCGCACGAGGTGATAAGCAATCGGCGCGACGTGCGACGCCTGGCGCGTAGCTACTCTTTGTTGTTGCGCATTGTTGTGCCACTTTATGGTAGAACTGCATTTGCGTGGCTCTACTATCGGTAGTCTCTCGATGGTATCGCAAAGGCAATGGACTGTGTGCAACAGCATTCGGTTAGCATGCACGTTTATTTTTCCTCGGGTCTGTGAGCGGATAATTGAAACGAAACACGACCAGCAACGTTTTACCGAGGCGACGAATCGACGGATGTTTACTCGAGACGAGACCACGCGGCGCCTTCGTTTCCTTGGATCCTTCACGGATAGATCTTTTACGGAGAGGTGACACGGTTGTTTGAGGAGCTGCACGTCAATTAGCGAACGACGCGCGAATTCCCGGGAGTTGGGTAAACGCGGAGGAAATAGATTTGCAGATTTTTCACATGATTTCAGACAGAGTTGGGCATTAATCGATTAAAATTTTAATCATGATTGATTGATTAATGTGTACGATTAAAAAAAAAATCATCGAAAAAGATATATAATACAGAGTTTGTATTATACATACAGGGTATTTCACCTAACTTGACCACCTTGAATATCTTTGTTGTTTTATCTTTGTTGAAGATACGTCAAATGTCTGAAGGACAATGTTGAATGGTAAAATGGGGCTCATATTGATACCAAAAAAAATTTTGTTTTTATGTCATTTTTTTAGAGACATGAAGGTCACCTTCATTTTTTCAAATGGAACGAGGTATTTTTTAATACATCAATCGATGCAGCTGGACATTCGTTATAAATAAGTACTAAGCTATGTACGTTGAAAAGTTAGTAGTGCAGGAGATATTTCAATTTAAATAACTCTAAAATACCATTACCGTCGTACTAACAATCAGCTTTACAAATGAATTCGATGCACAAGGTTACATGTGTTTAAAAAAAGTATAAGTTTTTATATACTCTTCTTTATGATTCTACATACGTAGATTAACTGTTTATCTCCGCGTTACATTGACGTAAAAGCATCGTTCGTTTCCTGTAATTTTGACCACTAAGGAATTGTTTACATCCTCTTGACTCCGGTGGGAAATAATTGTTTATCTCCCCGTTACACCGATGGAAAAATATCGCGAATTTTTTTGGAATTTCGAGCACGCTGGAATTTGTTTTTTCTCGTTGCCACTGCGAGCAAACAAATAACAAAGCGCTTCATGATGCTGCATTCAACACGCTTTCGATTGTTCAAGGCGTGAGTGGATTTTCGGAATGTAAGGCTTCGGCTTGTATTTTAAAACGCGACGTTAAATAAAAAACGAAATCGCAGAAAGAAATGGACCGAGCGAGTCGAGCACGAACCGGCTTCTCTTGTATATTCCCGATGAAAGTATCCGATCGCCGCGTGGAAATACACTTGGAATGTACACAACTTTCCTCCAGCTACAAGCAAAATTTTGCGATTAAAATATTAGAATGCCCTCTTCGAATATTACACGAAGTACCCTAGAAATTTCGGACAGAACAACTTCACGGTTTCTTCCCAATAAAATTGTGAAACTCCCCTGAACACACTCGAAGAGGTTCGGACGCGTTTCACGAGCCTGACAAAATCGAGCGTTTGTTTTCAAACTAATCGCGTCTCGTGTCTCGAGTTTTACCAGCTTCGAACTTTGAAAACTAATCGTTTAGAGCTCGACTTCTGTGTTTGAATGCTGTTTATCGCGTGCACTGTACTTTTAGAATCGTTTTGCTATTTTTCTCTCTGAGATATTTGAAGAATTGGAGAATTCTAATTGACTTGTTGTCAAACTGCATTTCGTCTGCGAAAATTATTTCTGAAAGTGATGCTTATAATCGAGTTTAGGATCTCGCGCATTTTTAGAACACTTCAATATGCAGAGCACGATCAGCTGAAAGTTTCGGGGGAATTTAATAAGGTTACTGTGTTACTGTGATTTAAATGGAATACTTGCGACAAAGAGAGTCGTATCTCTGTTTACTTACTAACACTCCGAGGGAGCTCAAGAGCATATAAAATAAAATGTTTCACTTTGGGTACGTTCTTTGGTTCTTTATTACTGAATCTATTCTTTTATTTCTCGTTAAAAGTATGTCGTTTAGTAGAATAGTATACACACAGCGTAAATGTACCTATTACTGCGGCATTTTCGCCCAATGAGATTAAAATACGTAAAGATGAATAATTTTGCCCTGAACAAATTTATACTATTCAATGAAATTGTATTCTCGTTCAACCATTCTTATATTTTTATAATTTCAGGATTTTTAAAAACATTCTTGATAAATTAGATATAATATTAAAATGAAGTACGATCGAAGCATGATACAGCAATCGGTATAGTTACCCTATAAAGACATTTCCAACATTAATTGTATCGAAATTGGACGGATCGATGGGTCAGGCAGCGATAAAAGACGTTGAAACGGATGTCTCCTCGATCGGCCGGAAGTCGGCGACTTAAGAATGACAGGCAATAATCGTCACCCTTGCGCGCGATTAATTAAAGTCCACCGAGCAGCTGCCTAGCCGATGCACTCGGCATTCGTGTTCCCGGATCGATGCTTTCCACTCGGTGAGAAACGGAAGAGCGGTTAATTGACGTTGAAGTAGCTGACAGAAACACGATCGTTGACTGTACGTTTATGATCGAGCCGGTTACCCGACGCGCATCCGTTCATCTTCCTCTTCCCGGATCCCCGTTTGCCGATACTTTCGATACCGGAGAGATTCGGCACACGAAGATGATTTTCTGCTTGCTACACCGAGTGCTCGATGCGCAAAATATCCTCGGATATCGCGATTTGTTTCGCAAAATGCGTGGGAGGAAATTGCACTGAAAATGTCTGACAGAAATGTATTCTTTTGTTCTTGCTATTTGCAGAATTTTTGAATAGGAAATGTCCTGGTGTAGGTACATAATTTTTGGAATTATTATACATTATTTAGATTGATTGAACTTGGGTTGGAAAAAAAATTGATGCAACATTTTAAACTTTAGTAAAATTTAGACAATTATGTAGTGTTTAGTTCTGAATATTTTTAATTTTTAACATTTTGGGAAGACGTTAATTATTGAACACTTGGCTAGTACATTTTAATGAAACTGGCATTTACATGCTAAATATTAGTTACCATTCTTTTACCCACCCTTTATTCATCTAAATATTCTGAAGCACTAAATTTCGCTGTAAATTTGCTTGGGTTAATGTACGAAGTAAAATTGGATCGTTTGAAGAATTTTAGTGAAACTATTCTTATGAATTGTAAAATGTTGAACAAGAGCTTGGGTGTTGAAGGTTAGTATCACAGCAGTATGCTATCGGACTTGGCAATCCAAAGTACCAACAGTGTATAAAGTGTTAAAAAATCAATACTCTCGAAGACATGGTAGTCATCAGGATCTTTAGCGTTCAATATGGCGGACGTCTACTCTTCTGCGTAGTATACGCTGTGCCTCGAAGCCAGTTTAGTATAGCACATACAAGTGTGTGTTCTGAGAACAAGATAATACTGATTTTATAACAGGCGACTACACAGTGAATCCTCTCTACTAGGCAGAATCTGATAATGATGTCTTGATATTGTAGTTCGAACATAATTCATGGATTACAGTCGGTCACAAAAATACTGGGGCACTCCTAACATTTTTAATATTCGACCATGCGATATGAACTTTTTTGGAAAGCAAGAGCAATTAGTTTGCTGCAGGATGTGAAAAGAAATTTTTTCAAGACTTGCAATAAATCGGAATTGTAGAACAATTACTAAAAGTTGCATTTTCAACTTTTTTATGTGGGCCTATGTTGAAAATTTAAAAAGTACATTTTGTAGATCTGTGTCAATTGTATGCACTGTGAAAGTTTTATCGAAATCGGTTGATGCGGGAAAAAATGACAGGCATTGAAAGATGTAAGAATCCTTAGATTTATTGTAGTTACAGGCCGAAAATCGTGAAAAATTGCAATTTTCACCATCTTTAAACGTTTGTACCTCATTGCAACGTCGACCGACTTTGATGAAATTTGCAGAATATGTTTAATTGACATAGATCTACAAAACATATTTTTAAAATTTTCAATATAGGCCGACATAAAAAATCTAGTAAAGTATATCTAAAAAATTGGTAAAGTCTATTATTTCTCTTTTAACACATTGAATGCCTCACCAGTGTCCATCAAAATCACACACAATGCAGAACAATTTATTTAACAATATAGAATTGCAAAGGACTTGTTACACCTCGTCGATTTGGACAAACTTTCTCGAAAGATCGTAATGAAAATTGGTCTCCAAAAGTTGTGTTGCCTGAACACAATTGACGTCGCAATCACAGCGTTAATGAAACGATCTCGATTGAAGAAGCCCGATCTGTTTCCAGGATTTCCGTGCCGTCATCGAGTAGGCCCAGTGTTCGATCACTTTTCTATAGTAATTCCGAGTTAATTGACTCGATCGGCAGGGATGAGAATGCATCCAGGTGTAACGAGATCGCGGTCCGCAACAGTGGTTCGAAACAATTACGTGTGCCCGGCAAATTGAAAGCTGCTGTGTGTCTTCAAACATGGGGCTCCTTGTAATTTGCGAAATCGCGTGAAATGGAGTGTAATGCGCGTCAATCAGCTAATTAAAGAATGTGTCTCGCCGGGACATGTCCTCTGTAGATCGTTCATAATTGTTTACGAAGATAGCGATAAATGAATATCGTTGCCGTCTTCCAATATGCACTATGTGATATTGAGCACCTTGGGTGTAGAGTAAATGCGAAACTGTATTCACTAGATACACTTTATTATTTATACTACACGTATAAAGGTAGGCGCACGCTAGACCGCACCGCTCCGCTCCGCGACTGCACGCCGACCGCTGTTTTGACTTTCTTCTATTAGTTTTAATGGGAGTGCGCACACCTAACTTCGTAGCGGTACGGAGGCGTGCTGGCGCTGTGACGTTGCTGTTAGGTGTGCGCACTCCCATTGAAACTAATAGAAGAGAGTCAAAACAGCGGTCGGCGTGCAGTCGCGGAGCGGAGCGGTGCGGTCTAGTGTGCGCCTACCTTTATGGTTCGCGATGTAAATATCTGTTCTTTCGGAGTGTGCGTCTCGTCCGTCTGCGTTTTAGACTTGTTCTTTCGGAGAGTGCGTCTCGTCCGTCTGCGTTTTAGATTTGTTCTTGTCAGTTTGGTTTTTTCGTGATTGGATGATTTTGGATTTAGGTGGGAAAATGTAGCGTTTCGTGATTGGGCGTAGGGCGTAGGTGGGAGTTTTTAAGCTGAGAGTGGGAAACTGTCAGTACATTTCTCGGTATTGTCTTCATTCGTCAATGGCGTTATTTACGATGGAATTTCCGTTTGTCGTTTCGGTCGCAAGTGTTGTCCATCTGTCGGGGTCGAGATTGTCGAATTGCGGTGGTCATATACTAATTTACTTGGTCGGTTTGCAGCTGATTCGCACGTGTTTTTTCTAGTTAAAAACATCCCTTTCAGGTGTGTACCTTTGTCGCTTGGAGGAACGGTATGGTACGCTCGATCTACGGTGTTGCCGTCGCAACAGTAATTATAAATTGTTTCCGTTCGGATTCGGCCGTGCAAATTGATCTTTGACGAATAGCAATAGCATTATTCCATATCAGCTGTTACGATCCGGCTTCGCGAGCTACAAGAGCCATTAATATGGTTCGGCTTCTAGCATGACTTGTGTTGAATTGAGATCGAGGCTTGATTATGCCATATGTACACCTGGCGTTTCAGTTAGCACCACATATTTCTGCTAACCATTCGCAATATCAAAGAGAAACCACTCAGGTTCGCACATCGGAAGATTTGTGAATCGACCGCTGTGAACAGCGGTTCTTAGTTTCTTTTTGTAAAAGTGTTTGAACAGGTTCAGTTTATCTAATGGGACTGATTGATCATGCACTGTATTTTCACTTTTTACTGAATGATGGCAAAAAATATGTAAAATAAACATTTTCTGCATGTCTTATGGTATATAGGACTTTCAATTTTTACACTGTGTCATTTAACTGCATAAAATCCGCGATCTAATAATTAATTCTTATAAATTTTTCCACCCATACACGATTAACATTGCAGTCGATGAGTTAATGATGCGAAAGAAGAAATAATTGATAAGCAAATTGTTTAGACCGAGGTTGAACAGTAAGATCGGCACAGAACAATCGGTTTTTAACAGTAAGACTGAAAAGCAGCAAAACAAGTTTGTCACTGGTACCCACAACAAAATTTATTTGAAACATTTCAGGCACCATTTACCGGCCATTTAATTCGATATTTGTTTGCACAGAATACCGTTCGAATCGCACAAATGAAAACGGAAAAATCAATTCGCACCTGAGGAAAAACCGTGCAACTGTATAACGCACATGCATTCGCGCGGTTTCGAAATAGATTTTCCACTAGAGAGATCAAACCTTTTGAAATATTCTGCAATTTCTCTGAAAGAGGGTTGTCAGTTATACAGAACATCGTGTATACGCTTAAAATTAGTTATGTGCATTCCTTCATAACATAAATCTCATCTCATTGAAGTTACAGTTTAATTTTAGTCCCTAGACACTCCTCAAAATCAGTTACACCAAAGATCCTGTTATTTTCATTTTACTCATTATCTCGTACTGTCGTGTTGTAACTGCCAAGGTCAGTTACTCCACAACTCGATGTTGAAGGGTAGAAAATAATTAATTTTTTTTAGGGGTGGGGGTTGCAAGCAATTCTTTAATTGACACCTACCAAAAAATTCCAGAACCATGTTCTGAATTTACCTATCTAACATATCTGAAAGTTTCAAGATGGTGGAATTGCCTAAACATAGTTAAACAGCTGAAAAACAAATGAAATTACGCCATTATAATATTATAATTAGGGGTGTGCGAGAACCCGAAATATCGGGTCAGGTTGAGAACACGAAATTTCTTCGGGATCGGGACGGGTACCCGAAAATATCGAGATTCTCGAATTTATTGGTATTCCCAAAAATTTCGAGAATCCAGTAATCATTTATATTCATTTTAATGAATACATTCATAGTTTCGGATTTTTTATTCTACATGTTTTCGAAATTGAAAGAATGTTGTCTATCACGCATTCTTTTCAAGAGTGTCTCATGTCATATTCTCGAAATTTTCGGGAACCCGACCCGACCCGACTCGACCTCTTCTCGACTCGTCCCGACCATCGGGTTCCCGATATTTCGGGTTCTCGCACACCCCTAATTATAATATATTGCGCAGTGTTTCTTACGGCTCTCATTCTTATCAGGAGATTAAGTCTCTTTTTAAACGCGACGAATCCTATTACATTCATCTAATCAGTTTTGCTTCAACGTGACGGTCAATCTTCTTAGATCTCTGCAATCAATGGATTTTACGTGTGTGATAAAAACTTTTTTGTTAGAATTCTGCGAGTTTATTTTATATTGTACAGAGTGTCCCAAAAGTATTGTACTTCCTTGGAAGGGATGATTCTTGACGTCATTCATCATTTGACGTCCCTTTTCCGGGTACCCGAGTATCAGGAATTATTGGGTCCCGACCCGACCCGACCCGAAATTTTCGGGTACCTGTCCACCCCTACTAATTGGTCGTGTAGGTTTGCGTTAGCGAGATTGACACTGCGGCTCAATCGCGGCGCAAACGTGTCATCGCGGAAACCATTGTGCAGGGGATATAACGTCGGGTAATGACGCATTCAAATCGGGATTATATTGTTTGGGCCCAGCAGACGTGATCGATTTGCTGGGTGGCTCTAATCGTTGAACTCTGACCCACTTTTCGGTCAAGAGTAATAACCACTCGACATTGATCTCGGCCATGCGAATGAGGGCCGAGGGCGCAGAACAGAATGTTGAACCGAGATTAATCGCTATAAGATGCACGCGAGAGATAATTCGGAATAACTGGGATTCACCACGACAGTCACGACATTGCTACCATTTCTTCCGGTCTCGCCAATGCCGTTTGCGTGTTTGTACACTCTGTGAAACCGTAAACGCAGCTTCTGTAAAACCATTTTTTAATCTTGTAAATCTATCGTTCATTTTGTAGCATTATATTTTCGCTCCAATCCTTTGAGGGCGAATGTTCACATACAGGATGTCTCAAACATGTTGTACTTCCTCGAAAAGGGCGATATCTAAGGTCATTTGAAGTAACTTTTTCTTTTGCGAAAATGTTCTCCCTGCTTTCGTTCAAGAGTTATGATTGGCCAATACCAAGTCGCGCACGGCGAGACCTGTTGCTTAGCCGGGATCTGTCTGCTGTAACTGTGCTCTGATTGGTCCGCGTTTTTCGTTGATAACTCGTTACAAAAACCGCGGTGAATATTTTTCCGCAAAGGAAAAAGCTACTTCAAATAAACTCAGGAATCAAGAAAAGCTTCAAGGAAGTATAACATTTTTTGGACGCCCTGTATATAATAGGCAGTATACTTTTCATTTTTAAAATTGAAGATGTGTAATTTAATTAGGTACATAACGAGAGATCAGTACATATTATCCATTTTTCTAATCATTCAAGCAAGCTTCTACAGGG
This sequence comes from Lasioglossum oenotherae, assembly GCA_028455765.1. Lineage (NCBI taxonomy): Eukaryota > Metazoa > Arthropoda > Insecta > Hymenoptera > Halictidae > Lasioglossum > Lasioglossum oenotherae. Next base: position 11,009,053 of record CM052301.1, read on the forward strand.
TGTCCCAAAATTCCTTTAACAGCCAAAGATGGGACACCCTGTATGTATGATTTAATTCTTTGAAAAACATGTTCTTTGCATCTTAAGGATGAAAGTATTTAGTATAATATATTATAATAATAAAGTATTATTTGAGTAAAAATTTAAGATTCGTTTCCAAAATTCGTCTTTCCTGATTAAAAATTGGTTCTCAACAATAAGCCTGGCTACTGGCAACTAACACTTGGCCCATTAATTATTGCAAGACAAATATATCCATAGATTAAGCTCTTCATTAAATATTTCTCTTTTTACATTATTTTTCATATTTTCCTTCCGTTACGTCGACGAACATCATAAAATAATTCGGCGAAATGTGAGGAACACCGTAAACAATGTTAATTAATACATACTGCGCAAACAAGTAATTATTCCCGTTTCGATAAATTCATTTCGAACATCGCCAACTTGCGTCCACGATTATGCAAAATACCGGACCGGGACCAGTTCAATTAATGTTTTTCAAAAATAAACATTACATCGTTTGCCCGGCCTATAACGAAGACAGCTAATTGAAAGTGGACTAATTAACACTCGCGTAGTCCACCGAGTGTGTGACGTTCGTATTGGATACTGTCTATTTTTTCAATCAAAACTTCCGATGTATATTCATCCAATAAAAATATACGATAAAAGTAATTGACAAATATACAGTTGGTGTAAAAAGTATTCGTACGCCCTTCAAAATAGAATAACTTTTTTATAATTATACCAAACGACCCCCTGCTTTTTTATAACCAATTAGAATCATTGGTTTACGAAATTATATACAAAAAAGATTTTCCAAAAATTATAATTTACAAGGTTACATGCAAAAATAAAAAAGGCATTTTTTAAAACTTTTTTTATTATTTATTATAGAAAAGTTATTCTATTTTAAAGGGCGTACGAATACGTTTCACACCCACTGTAAATATCTTTCACATTCTTTTACAGCGCGATCCAAAACTTTGTGGTACTACAAGCAATTATCGGGAACATGTGCAGAATCTATATTTGCTTGTACATATTTGCAGAGACAAGTAATTATCGACAATCAAGTCAATCTCTCAATATTTATCAAATTCCATGTCTGGTTCGCGTAAATATAATGTTTATCCTGCTCATAAAATGCGTCGAGACTTGAAAGATGTAAATAATGAGTTACTGAATTCACAGCTGCACAGAATTATACCATGAGTTAGGGCTAAAACATTAAAATGTTATGCTAAATTCTCTAGAAATTAAATGAAACAGGCTTTAAGAGATGCAGATAACAAATGTAGGAGCTGAAAGTTAGGTTAGATCTGGTACAATAAAACGTTATGCTAAATTGTAGCAATAAAATGAAACGGGACTAGAAGGGTGCACACAACAAATGTATCAGTTCTAAGTTGTACATAATTACCAGACAGAGGATTTTATGCATTTATAACAAAAATTGGTGCAATTGAACACAGTGAAAAGATTAACCCTTGGCACTCGGAGCTATTTATCTGGAAAATTAAACATTTCTTCCGATCTAAGGTATTTCCATTCCCTATTGGTATAATACCTCATACAATACCTAAATGTTTAGTAATTCATTAAATACCGATATATTTAATAATGGAACAGCAATTTTTAGTGGTGCCTCAGAGGGGACTACCGAGTGCAAAGGGTTAAAAGAATTTATAGGTTCTATTATATGATTTTTAACCTATTAAACATATTAGAAAGGAAATCAATTTCTATTTCACTCCGTTTAGTTGCAATTCGGTTAGAGAATCTTTATTTTGCATGAAGATCCAATAATTACGGTCTAATAGGAAAGTCTAATAATTACGGTTGGAGCAATACAATGTTGCTCGAAAACTTCTAATATATAGTAAAATGAAACGGGACACGTAAGATTCAGACAGCAAATGAATGAGTTCGAAGTTGCACAGAGTACTAGCATTTCTGAAATGGTTGTAGATATATGAATAAAAAGAGAACAACCATAAAGGACGAATTAACTCGCCCTTCCCTGGTTAATCACGCCGCTCCCATCTTTAATCTTCCATCCCCTAGATAGCACGACACGCGTGTATGTTTCTTCGTATTATTGGACAGCCCATCGCCGAGGAAGAATGAACGGTAATCCGGGGATGGTAGATCGATGGCGTGCCGAGTGGAAGAGCGGGCAGCGTGGGGGGGACAATTAAAAAGCAATTTCGGCGTTGTCGTAAAAATATTGGATCAAGCTAATTTCGGCTTCGTTATCTCGGATATAACCTTTGTTAGAACGGCTCGCCGTAATTTCCATGCATATGGGGGGGGGGGGCTTCGGACGTTCAATTACACTGACGTGCACCGCTCGTTCTTTTCAAGCGTAGCACACACTCGAATGACGACTAATCGATACCTTTAAACATCCTGTTCGATGTTCCGCGCTGTCGACAGTATATTTTAACCTACAAACTGGAACGTCGTTTATCCGAATCAATTAACCACCCGTCTGCGATCTTATTTTCATCGGCGCTGTCTGCATTCTTGTTCGTTTATGTTCACGACTAATTTTTTAACTGTGCTTTGAAAGAATCTAAAAATATTCTATACTATCCGATCGTCCACACTCTTTATAAACGTAGGAACGTGCAATGTTCAAAAGATGAATATTGGAAAGAACAGCGTTTGTTCACCGGTTGAAACGTCCTTTTTTCCCTAGCCGGCCGTTTCACTTGTCGACGTTGTTGAACGGCTCGTTATGCCAATGACGCGGCACGGTGGTGAAAACGTCGACGTCGACACCGAGGCGAAATAAATCATATTGCCGACTTCGTTATCGTCATCGCAAGGCCATGGCACTTGGGTTCTCTCATTATCGAGATATGATTTACGAGCGAGGATCTCGTTCGCTTCGGGGAGAGGATTCTGAGGTTCGCGAGGTTTGCCCTTTCAAAAGGGCTGGAGCTGTGTCGCTTCTCTGCTGAGCGATAGACGTCTAGCTCACAGGGAACAAGCCTCTCCGATTGGAACATGAAAAAGGATCGCGTCATCAAGGAAACATTCTTTTACTATTACGCAAACAATGTCCCCCAAGCTATATATGATCATCCGACAGGCTTTAGATCTTTCCTTCCCCTATTGATTCAAATTTTCTGTTCAGAAAATTGCTAGGATTGAACTTTGTGAATCAAGTTGGATTTATAGTAAGTACACTGTGGATTTGTATGCAATATAAAAATGGTTTGCATCAATTTCAAGGTACTCGGACCAAATAAATATTCGTTTCATCCTCTAACAATTTAAATGAGTCGATGATTGCATATCAATGCTCTTAGTTTTATATTTCACCTATCCACTTTCGTCTAGCTTTGCTGTGGAGATGTTGAAACATGATTTTATACATTCATGATACAATGTGTTAAAACTTGATTTTATACATTTATGATCAAATATTAAAACGTAATTTTATACATTCATGATAAAAAAGAATTAATGCGATTTGAAACAGTAGAAATATTATTAAAAGAATCTCGAGATATCAATATATTGTCTTGTTTCACCGACCCTTATCGTGTTTGAGAGTCCGCGAAAGAAAAATACGCAGGATCTCGAGTGCGGAAAGGGTTTAAGGGAACGTTCGGGAATCAGATTTAAAAGAACACTATAAAGTCATCAATTGGGTTTCGCGGTTTCACGGATCAAGTTTATTGTCGCGACAATTACCGTTCGTCGCGGGTAACTTAATTTATTGTGTAGTTTTCTCGTGCACTACGAAGCTCGAGATTCTGAATTATCCTCTGTAAAGGAGACATTAATCGTTGAAGGCTTGTATCTCGCAGGGGAGAAGACGTCGCTCGATTATAACAAGAAGTATTCGAGTATAAGAAGAAATATTCGCGTGTACTGGCAGAGGAGGTTACAACGTAACAGCGATCCCGATTATTCTCGCAGAGGAGAGATTGATCACAACCACTGGTTTCTCACAGGGGAGACGATACCGGTCGGTTTTAGAGATTCGTTTATTGTTAGACGTTAGACGAAGTAGAATTCGCGTGTATTCGCAGAGGAGGTTACGACGGAACAGAATGAATTCGGCAGGGGGTGCTATTTACATGTATCGATGGGTGCCCCCACCACATTCATACACGGGAGCTCGCTCCGAAGTATCTAATTTCCGCGTTACCGTCGAGACGTCGAGGGGGGTGTTCATGACGCCACGTATTCATAGAAGACCGTTAACCGTGTCTAACAATCTAGCAACTTATTAAGGTTGTTAAAGAAGAAAAGAAAGTTTTACGTGGCTACAGTTTCTTGCAATTGATGTCGACAATTGTTATCTTCCATGAAAATCGTCTGTCTACTAATTGTAAAGCTATGTTCACACATGAAGCAACTCTTTACCGCTCCTTGTTGCCTTATTCTTCTTCTTTCATTAAAGTAAAAAAGACGCAGGCAAGAAAAAGTTGTTCGATATTGCTTCAGTGTAGAAAAAGCTAAACATGATTTTTGTTTACGTTATACATTTGCCAACTTCGTTTTTTTTGGCGTGTTCGCTGAATTTACAGTTCTACGGGGTAGGGAATCGCGTTAACCGTGATCGTACCTTCAAACGGAGAAGTATTCAAGGTTGGCCAATTCAATTAGCAAGGAACATCGATTTTCATCGTCCTTAACGACAGAAAGGCCTTCTCGGTGTCGATAACACTCGGCCAGACGCGGCCTTGTCAATTCTTATCTTGGATACCATTCCGAATGCGATTGTAATCGTCGCCGTACAGGACACGAGGTGACATCAAAGCGGAAAGGGAGAATGGCAAGGGTGAATTGTGGTCGTGGGAACCGCGTGACAAGTTCAGCATTTCATTTGACCAATTAATTCATTTTTCGCGAACCATCATCAACGCGGATACGACGTCACGACCGGTGCTCGTCATCGATGTCGTTTCTTACAAACCTGACAAGATGTTCATTGATAGTCATCGTTCATGCACAGTGTGGATCCAAAATTCACAATAAAACACATTTCATAATAGTTTACATTTTATTAGATTTTTGTAAAAAGCACTAGTTAACATTTTTCTTGATTTAATAGTCTGTTCTTGGGTTTCTAATTTGATGTTCGTTTTTTATTCAATCTTCACACAAAAGAGCACTGAACTTGTGGAACTAGGGAACACAGTATAATATCTAGTAGATACAAAAAAAAATTCACGAACTCTATCAAAATTCATAGGGTAAAAAAATGAGTTTGCGTAAAAAAGATGAAGCGAATAATTTACATTATATTGTTCTACAGGTTACATACCTACAGAAAACGCGTTGTAAAAATTCATTGACTACGAGCGAGTTTGACTACGGCTGATTAATATGTCTGACCAATACCGGCTGTTTCTACTAGCTCGGGCAACAAGTGCACAGTGCGCCGTTCCGATTAGCAATTAAAGCGTATTATTTGTACCATATTGATCAAGCTGCTGTGCAGAGCAATGCATTATTGAATCCACCGCGAGCAACAATTCCAAACAATTTTTAACAAAAGATTGTATTAAGAAGGTTTTATAACAAGTTGGATGCTGGGTCACCGGTACATATAACGTTATCGCTATTGTATTGCTCAAGAACAATTCTCATAAAATGCTACCGCAGTTACTGTCAACAGTTAAAAATTGTTTATTAACAATGCTGAGAGCTTCTATGAATAAGTGAAGCTTGTTTGATGTGCATAATGTTTACGCAGCATTCGTGTAAGGAAGTTTTAAGAAGACTTACATTGTTCAGGGGGCCTAGGGACACTTTCAACAGAACAAACAAGTTCTAGAAGAACAGATTCTCAAAATCTACAGCTTCACAGAAAGAAATTTCGCTGAAATCGTAGAAGTACGTCCACTCTCTGCGCGCTTATTTTTACCCGGAGGAGATTCAATTTCCCCCGCAGTTTAAAACCGCTTGTCTCGGTAACTCGTCCGGCTGGTGCGTATCTCAAACAGCTATTACGGCTCACTGTTTGACTCCATTAAAATATCGAATTGCTTTTCAATTTTCTCTCGAGAGGAGAGAGTGAGAGAGAGAGAGAGAGAGAGAATGGACGCAGCTGCCGGCGTACCGTACCGGCAAGCCAGCTAACGAGAAAGAAATTTCATTTGCAAACACTTCCGAACTGGACGGTGAAGAGAATAACTATCGGGTCCGAATCGACGTTCAAACGATTAAAGAGAAGCATTTCTCGCAGTGATCTCTCGCGAAGATCGTCCTCGCTCCAGTCCCGACGGTGCCAGCAAAAACATTCCCCTGTACATCATTTATGCATGCCATGACCTACGCGAGCCGCGCGCGTGAGTCGCAGTGCTTGATTCCTGAGTCGACATCGAGGAATCAAATTGTATATTCCTGCTAAGAAATTCAACGCCAGCTGAGAAGAATCGCTTCCTTCGAATCTTCCATACAGATCAATCTGTTTTCCGTTTGATTGCGCGCCGTGGAATAAATACGGATCGTGGAACATCCGAGCACGGATGTTCGGGGCGGATGTTCTGCTCTCCGAGCGAACTGAGTGGCTCGAGATACGTGAGAACGCGAGAAAATGAAATGCTGTCAGGTCGTCTCAGGTTACGGTGTGTCGTTCATAGAAAGACACGCGAAATATTTCGTCCACAGCGTCATACGATCAATATACATCTATTGGCCTTTTAGAATTGTTCATAAAAAAAAACAAACAAATTAATCGATCTGAAAATTTATATATAGTATTACTGTACTTCTAGCGCGTCGTTCACATGTTTTTTGTTCTGTTCATTTGAAACTACAGGCTGCATGATAATGATTGTATGACAATGTCTGTAGAACTTAGTCTTGACCAGTGATGAGTAACCCGCGGACTGTAGTGGGCCAAAAGTGGAAACCTAATATGTACTACGCGCGGGCCGCACCGAACGCAATATTAAATATTTTGTTGCGTCGCCAGCTTCAATTTGTGTTTATGCTACGGTCTTCTAGTGTCTCTCCAACGAATTTATTGCTTTAAGATACCGGTACGGCTGCAAAGTGTCAGCGGATTTTCGGTTTGGTGGCTTTAAATTTAAACTCGTTTGCAGTTGATTCGCCATGACCTTGCGTAACTGTCATTGCAACTTATTAAATTTTAAAGAATGTTCACCTTCATAATATCTCTTTTAATATTAGTATTTTAATGTTTAATGTTATTTAATGTTAATATGTCTTCAGCACAGATATTTTTCCACTGAATATCAAACAAACAGCACTTTTATTCATGCATCTAAAAGAAAACATTCGTATGTTCAACTGTCCATAAACTGCCGATGTTTATCTTCAATTTTGCGTTTTTTGGAATCTGAGCTGATGGCAAAATACGAAAATAGTCGATCGTTATTATTTTCTAGCGTAGTTCAGCGAAGACTGTCGAATACTCGAGAAATAGCCAGCAGGTAAATAACAACAATGTATCGAAAATTGTGGAGGAAGGCGCGGCCGCGCCACACCAGATTTCGGCGGGTCGTAGAAGTTATGCTGCTGTGCCAAATGCGGCCCGTGGGCCGCGGGTTGCTCATCACTGGTCTAGACAATGCAGTTCGTACCATGATTTTTATTCATTTTTCATAAACAAACAAACAAAAAGTTTTAGCATGTTACATAAACTTTCCAGTTCTATTTGTTTAAAAACCACTACATGATTTTTATTGGGAAATCAAGTGCACGATTGCAAGACGCTGAGCAGCTTTCGCGAGCAGACACAGCTTCTCAGGGAAGAACGGCAACGTCGGAAATCTAAACGCACTTGTTGCATTGATCTTACCGCGGCGGCTGTTGCATTTGCATATCGCACGTGCGCTTTCGGTGCAGCGACGCGACGGGGACAGAGAGGCTGCGTATTGATGGCCGGCACTGCACTCCGGCCACGTTTAAAAGTAAACTAATATTGCTGTTGTTTTGAATCCACCGGCGGACAGTCGGTGCATTTGATTTTATTGTACTCTGACCACTATCTGTGTCGCATTCAAGCTCGCTTCCCGTTCTGCAACGCGATATCGGATCGCTGAATTCCGAGTTCGATGGTCCGCGTATGCACTATTATCGATATCTCAGATGGAAATGATCAAAACATCACAATTCACCCATGTTACACAACGATGCGCTTCCTCGCATCCTCTACCATTTTTACCACGCTTATATTAACTTGCCGAGTTGTTTCTCTTGAATTTTACATTAAATTACGTTCTGCAAACATTCAGAGAAGTTACTAAAACATTTTTTCAAGAATTAGATGGTAGAATGACATGGTTGAAAAAATTAATTATGGGATAAGAGAATGCATACTTGCATGTACTTTACAAGTGTCAAAAATATATAACATAATTGCAGTTGAATATTAATAGTTAATTCGTAACTTCATTTGTGACTGTAACAATTATACTGAGACTTCGAACAAACTAAAATGATTAAGAAAAGAAATAAATGTCAATGTCTTGCCTTGCATAAATGCAATTCTTGTCTTGCATAAAAATCCACACTGTCGCATTTTTAGTTTGTATTCATTAATTGCTTAACTTCGTAGAAAGACTTTATTACAATTTATTACACAAAAATTAGACAATTTCTGTTACAATTGTTTGCCTTCCAGAATCGTTGTAATATTTCGAAAATCGCAATTTCCGGATCTTCCTTTTCTGGATAGATATTACCGTTAACTGTGTATGTAGAACAAATTTCCCATTTTTCCTTTCTATTCTTGGTAGGAAAGCTAGGTTCTCCAGCTATCCAAAAAATCAGAGGTACTGCATTCCATTACATTGCGATATTGCATATAAAATTTTCATGCTATCTCACCGAGCTCTCTCTCTGTGCTATTTATTAAAAAGAAAGTTCCGTCCATATAGCCATGTTATTAATTTACATTCTCCGAGCGATTAGAAGTTGAAAAAATGAGTGATTAAATCTTTCCAGGAGAAGAGACTCCTCGTTCCAGAAAAAAAGAACCACTTGACAACTTCCGTCTCTCGTTATTTGCCGTCATTATACTAAGGTCTTCGAGTCAGTATAATCAAAGGTAGACTTTACAAGACTTACGGGAACAATTCACGATTCCTTTTCCGTCGTTAGTGGCCAGTGCGGTAAACGCGTTTCCATTGTCAGGAAGACGCTCTTTGACAAGAAAATACCATGAGGACACGGGTTTCACATAGCATGTATGTTTGCTCTAACAGGCGGATGACAAATGATGACAAAGCCAGTGCTCTGTTATACGATCCGAAGCTTGTTATTGGGAAACTTGTTAATAGGATAGTTTCATTTTTCTCCCTTTTTTGACCGGAACCACTTCCACGCTTGCTATTCCTTTGTTTCTCATTTTCCAGGGAAATTGTGAGGCCAATATTCGGAAAAAGGTCCGACATCATCCAATATTTGGATAGAGGATATTTAAACAAATGCTTCATTTCGACGCGCTAACAAACCGACGGACAAATTCGATGTAAACCCGGCCGGTTCTTCGGAAGCCGCGTACTAAAGAAATTCAACGAACTGATACAAATTAAACATTAGAACAGAAGCTGTGCAATTACGAATGTACAAATACCACTTTCAGTACTTCGTAAGCGTAGCGTTAGTAATCTACAAATCTTCTTCCTTGTATGAATACAACAAAAGGTACGACTGGATAACGAATCCTTATATAAACATCTGAACATCTAAAATAATTGCACAGAGGATTTTCCATTGTTGTTTTACTGTGCGATTCTTCAGTAATACTAACGAGTAACTCACGTTATAAACGCAATTTTTAGAAGAATCTAATATTTCACGTTGTGTGTGACCTAAAGCAATCTTCCAAACATAAAAATCTGCATAAAGAACCACGTTCTAAACACATATGTCTTTGCTCTGTACTTCAAAAGACAATAAAACTCCTACAGAAATAAAAATCTGTGTTCCAAACATAAAAAATCTGCATAAAGAACCACGTTCTAAACACATATGTCTCTGCTCTGTACTTCAAAAGACAATAAAACTCCTACAGAAATAAAAATCTGTGTGGACATAGTAAAGGATACCACCAGACTCTTCTTTCAAAGGGTATACTATAATAAGCACGATTGCCCGATCTATCTCGCTCACTAACCTCCGAGCTGGTCGAGGTGGTGCTGTCAGCGCTGTCAGTGTTCGCTACGGATGATAATGGTGATCTGCGACCCCTCTGAGCCCATTTGTCCCTTATGGTCGCCACTCCTGTCATAACACCGATCCTGCTGGCTGCGTTGCCAATGACATTTTCGGGTTTTGCGGTAGCTTCATTGCTACCGCTCCCGCTGACGGATCCTCCACCGCCTCCTCCGCCGCATGCTAGCTCCAGGACATCGCCCAGGACCTCGGACAACTTACTCGGCACTTTGACGAAGGTGTCCAAGACCTCTTCTCAATTGAACTTTCCTCGCAGGGTCCACAGGGACCCTGATTCCACTATGCCGCCTTTGGTAGTAGCGTTGACTTTTCGACGACGATGGCCAATTTCAGCGTTGACAGACTAGAGGATCAGCTTCGATCTCTTGATGAGATGATCCGTCACTTTACTACGACCGACGGCCACCTAGACTAATGTCAAGAATCGTTAACTCGGCCACCGGGATTTTTGGGAGTCGAGGAACGAATTAATCAGTTTCTTTCATTAGGGTGGTGATTGGATTGCCATTCAGATCTTCTGTTTATAAAAATGACGTCATTTAAAAAATACTGGGATCCAGTATTTTAAAGACACCAAGTCATAATAGTTGTCCTACATACTTGTTTCCTAGGTTGCAAGTCAGTAATAATAGATATAGGACATGCATGATTTTAATCAATGTTCAATCGGAGGTTCTTGTGAAAATGTTTGTGCGATTCCGATTCTAATTTATGCAGACTGTTTGTCATCAATTCTTCGTCAAGATTGAAGGTCTGAAGGGTTGGCAAGAAATTAGCTGTGATGTATAATAAAGACTGCCCCCCCCCCCCTTAACATTTCTGGAAAACTCGTGATATCGTTGTCCAAATGAAGATAGTTACTTGACAGACTCGAAATAGCCTACTAACAGACTGCCGAGTGGTTAAGCGTTAAGGTCACCACAATGATTACTCGCAGACGTTCTCTCGCTTCCTTTTTCTCATCGTCGTGCCTCAATGTATATTGCGGTGTGATGCGACATTTTCAGGAAAAATGTCAAACTCGCTACTAGTAATTGCTATAGCTAGAACACTGGTAGATATTTTCCGAGATAATAAGAAGAGACACCAAACAAATGTTTTCGGTGTTATTCTTATTGCTGTATATGTATGGCAGAAAAATTTTTCTGTTCTCCTCCTGACGCCATAAATTTAATCAACGTTACTTCTTAACTTTTTCCATAATTCTACACTCCAAATAAGTGAAGTTCAAACTCAAAGGTTCAGTATAAATTTAGGATCAATTTTCAGATTCTACACTCCAACTCAACTTGTAAAAACTCAAAGGTTCAGCAAAAGTTCGTGATCAATTTTGTGCACTTTAAAAATGTGTTCGTCTCTCCTTCATTCAGAATAAATATTAAAACAAAAATATTGCTAAGAAAAATTTTCTGGGTTCTTTTTACTGGAAGCCTCTCGAGATAGTTCGAAGGTAGAAACAGTGCCAGCAGAAGGTGATTGTAGAGAAGAAGGATGATCACGGGGGTGTTCGTTGAAAAGCAGCATCGAGACGCTTATTCTAGCGATTCTAATGGTTCACGGGGGGATGTCGAGCTCTGAATGTCCCGGTTTTATTGATCGACCTGTCGAGTGCATGGGAAACAATTTCGCTAGACGAGAAGAGCACCGGAACACGGGAAGACGCAAAGTTCGAAGACGATTCTGCTCGGATGAATGCCGAGGGGAAGTTCTATCAGGATTTTGTCGGAAACGCCGCGGATAAAACTGTAGGAAACCCTTGATCCGAAACAGGTTCCCACTGATTTCAATACCTAACTAAAAACTACCCCAGAAAGTATCCTAACGAATCCCGAAATTTCTCATTTCCTATCCTTAGCTACAAACAAAGAACATAGTACATATTTTAGCTTCGAAAATGCCTCTGCAAGTGGTACAAAGAGTCTGTATCCATTTTTATTACGGGATACAAGTGTTTGGGAAAATGTTGTTCAGTGCTGTCTGGGTCTAGAATGAACATTTTGCGAATGTTTCGCAGTGCAACTTCGTACAATCTACAGGACAACAATCCTTAATTCAGCAAAAAAATTATATGAACATTTTTTTAACGAAAATTCGAAAGTGGCTTGATTTAAACCAAACTACAATTAATAAATTAGTTAAAAGAATGCAAGACAGGCTCAGTAAGACATGAAAAATCAAGTATGTCGAACTTCATAAGAGATCTGTACCTTCTGTTTCTGTTATTCCAAATTTCGTTACATTTCTAAAGTATTTTCTACTAACGTGCTTCTCGCACACGATTAACACAAATGTCGTACCTCTTTTGAAGCCATTCAAGGTCTTGTATAATTTATCATACAATTTTGTTAAATTCTCCTGATTTCTTCTCTCGCATACATATGTGACACTATAAAAATGTTTCCACGAGAAATGTTTGCTAAAAAATCATGTTTTTGGCATTCTTTAACACACCTTCCCTGTATGTTGCCGTGTTTGTCGTCAAGCCTGAGGCTTTGAAGGTCCCACCGATTTCCCGTTGATGAATGGCAACGGAATGGCAGCGGAATGGCAACGTTATGGGACCGGAAATCTCGTGGAAATTGAGCGAGCTCCAACCCCGTACACTTTCTTGGTTCGTTTCGAATCTCCGTAAAAATGTACTGCCAGCTAATTAGGTTAATTGAAGAAATGAAGGACAAAACACCTGCAGTGTGTCCGCCGCTTGGATTTTAATTAACATTCTCATTAAACTGCATGTTGCTCTATAATAATTTGAGCGGAATTATTAGCGAAGCAAAGACGCCGGTAAACATCGGGCCCGACGCTATGAACAAAGGAGCAAAGCATGTTTGATTCGCGTTACCTTCACTGGGCAGAGTGATTTTATTCGATGCGTGCGCAGATACGCAGACACACGCTTGTTGCTTCTATAAATAATATACAGGATGTTCCCTCTAATGCGATACACTATTTTTCACCCACTTGCAGCGATCTGACAAAAAAAGTTTACAACAATAGTTGCAGGGTATGGAATTAAATATTTAGCTTCAGCTATATTTAGCTGCCAATATTTAGCTCTCCTCTATCAAATAATGTTTACACTGTCTTAAAGTCGAATATGACGAAAAGCTAAATATTTCACATTTCCGCTACTGCAAATCGAGTAATATGTTAGTAAAAATATCTTGTGATATGTATTTTGAGTTCGTCTTGATGTCCTCTAAATATGGTAAAAACAATATGTTCCTATTTGTAAACCCCAAGGTGACCTTGATTTTGCCATGAAAACTGTTTTCGAAATTTTTGACTGATATCTATTACACACTCCACACACTACAACTCTTGTTATAGACTTTTTTTGTCAGATGGCTGCAAGTGGGTGAAAAATTGTCGCGTTAGAGGGAACACCGCTGTAGATGACGACGAACTTTGAAATTACATGATGTCGGCCACCGGAACAATGTCCGGGTGAGAACTTTGTTTCGAAAATATTTAATCCCCTCGAACTTCATCGTTATTTTCAGTTTGCAGTTGACTCCTCGGTTTTGTGGCAACGGAACTATCAATATCGCTTATCTCAAATAAATATTCAGGATACAGTAACTGTATTTCCGATACGCTATCTGTTTCGCTTTATTAAGAACTTGCGATATTTCTTAATACAAACTGTTCGCAGGAACCACAATAAAGTGAAAATGGTTATTCCGAGATCACGAAGCACAGGATAAAAAGATCCATTGTTTGTTTAGTTTGCACCTTTAATAGTTACCGGCGATTAAATTTATTTTAATATCTTTAAAAGGATTTACAAAGGAAACCTTCAACTGGAAAACTATAATACTGCTTCGGTAAGGTTAGTTAATTATGAATATTTTAAAAAAATTTCCAAGACAATTTTACAAGCTGAAGCTTCTATTGAGAAGATGTACTTCAACAATAGAGACGAGAATAATTATGAATATTATTTTTCTCTCACTTCACACAGGAATTTCTAAAGAAAATTCCAATTTTTCTGAATTATGAACATTGTTTTTCACTTCAAATAGGAGTTCTCAAAAAGCACAATTTCAGCTGAAAAAATTCCACACCATTTCAACAAAACGCATGGAAATAACTGAATATTATTTTTCACTTCGGACAGTAATTTTTAAAATGATGTTTTAACTTCAACAAATGCAATACCGCATTAACGAACTTGGTGCAAAAAATTCTGCAAAATTTTCAGCAAAGTTTCAACTGAGATAAATACAATGCAGCTTCGACGAATGATACGGATCTTGATTTGTTCTGTGAACAGTGATGCGATATAAATCGTTTTGCGATTTTCGCAACGATTCGATAAAAAAAGGAGCAGACGAAGGAAAGAGAAGAATTTTTCAAATTGCTGAAGCGTGTCGCACGAGGTTCGAATAGAATTATTAAAGTTCCATTAACTGTGTTCAATGAACGCGATAAGCTGTAAAGTACCGTGTAGGTGTAGGTATTATATTCGCGATTCTTTTCGCGCCGGCAAAATACGAAGGAATATTGAATTACGTCGAGGAGCTTTGTTCCCGTCTCGTAGAAAATGTACAATCTCCTGCGATTTCTCTGCGTGCCACTAAAATGGCGAAACTATCTTGAAACGTTCAGACGTTTACAATGGTTTCATCAGTTCCTTGGAAAACATAATTGCTTCGTGAATAATCCCTTGTTAACTCGTTAATCCGTTCATTACCGAATCATGAAAAGATGGACTCTGCAAGTCCAACAAAATTGAAGTGATTTCGTAAACGAGCAAAGCGAGGTATACAGTTAAAATTTATCATAAAAATTGCTTCTTTAACTCTTTTAGATCCCACAAATTTTAACGAATACATAGGGCGATAAAATAATTTCTAAAAATGAAAAGATGACGATTGTGGCGTTAGAAATTGACGTTAACGATTCGATACTCACTTTGTAATTCTTTTACTATGACACTGTGAGATTTTTAAGCATACTTTCGTTAATGCTTTAAGAAGATCCAGAAATATTATATTTTTTTAGCGCTCACGAACCAAAGTATCCAAACAGCTGTCATGATTTTAGTAACTTTGTTTAGCAGACCTGGAAAAAAGGTGTTTTATTTCTAATTTAATGTAAGTAAATAATTTAATTTTTCGTAAATACTGATATGTGAGATCACGACAAGTCTTGAAAATGTGAATAAAATAATAGAGAAGCATTTTACTTGCACGAATAAATTTTCAAAGCACACAGTGGAAGAACCAAGCTGAAGATATTCCAATAAAATTAGGTTAATTACAATTGTTTAGTGGCAGGATCAGCTCTCGCGACACGGAAATGAACTTTCTACCAGTGTTGGACAAAAAATTAATCAACGATTAACGACTAAATTTCTACTTCAATCGTTAATCGCAACTAACAATTAATCTCCTAGTTTAGTCGTTAATCGCGGTCAACGATTAAATTTCTACTTTAGTCGTTAATTGCGATTAACGATTATTAATCGTCAATCGGATAATTGATTAATGATTATTGCTGAAATTTCGAAATGAAATACGTAACCAGTACTGTATGAATACTGAAAAAAATGTAAACTGCTTACGTGCTTTTATGTTTTTTTCGATGATTCCTTTTTTAAATCAACGATTGACGATTAAATCAATCGATTGAATCAATTGCCGATTTATTCGACGATTTCTTCATTTAATCAACGATTGACGATTAACTTCATCAATCGATTGAATCAATCGCCGATTATTCGACGATTTCTTTTTTTAATCGTACACATTAATCAATCAATCATGATTAAAATTTTAATCGATTAATGCCCAACACTGCTTTCTCCTTAGTCCAATAATTCCGAGAGTTTTCTGATTTTTCTAGGGCAACGACAATTTGTATCTAAACTTCTCTGAATTGAATTTAGTCCGACCCTCCCCCTACTTCAATGTCAATGCAATCTAATCTCTCAGATTATAATATCTACAAATTCCCAATTTTCTGAAACAAGCCATGCATTTACTCGATTAAACGTACAACGTTGCACTCTCGATTCCAACGATAATATTGCTCCTTCATTAGCGTCTTATAATGAAAACATATCAAGCAGGAGCAAAGGACAACACCGAGTTTCATTATTTCCTATTTTATCGCCCAAGATAGAATTTCGATGCCGACGATGAAACTCGCTCGGGAAGTTGCAATGTCTATCTGTTATTAGTTGTGCGAGATACTGCAAGTTTGATACAACTTTCGAACGGAGCGTGAGAGGATCTTCGGAATTCACTGATTGACACCGGCAGGTCGCTTTTATGTAACCAGTGAGTCTTTGAAACGAAATATTGTAATTAGCTTAACGATGTGACGCGTCGCGACGAGACGTCTCACGGAGACGGGGTTATAGTTAAATCGCGAAGGACATGCGACAGGAAAATCATGTTGCTCCTGCCTAGCGAAGCGTAATATAGCTTGCCCTTGGCGAGTTTCCATTTCGACGAAATAATCCAAACTATGAACACGCGTATAATGCACGCGGCGTAATTGCGTTTAATGAGAACGCCGAATTGGAATCTTCATCTGCAAATTGAAGAAGCAGAAAAATCGACAATGCTTGAAGGCTTCATTGAAAGAAAATATGACAATGGTCCTATGACAAAAAAAAAATTATTAATGTATAGATTGAAGGAATTACTTGCGTGTGCAGTGAGCATAATGGTTTGTATCTCGAAAGAGCAGAAAAATCGACAATGCTTGAAGGTTTTATTGAAAACACTTGCCAATGGTCCTATTTATTTAAAAAACTGATTAATATGAATATTGAAGGATTTACTTGCTTGTGCATTAAACGTAAAGAATGATTTCTACGTTACACAAGTAGAAAAATTGACGATGTTTGACGAATTTATTGAAAACACTTGTTGGTCTTGTTTCTCTACAGAAATTATTAAAATCTCGACTGAACTGGTTAAACTGAGTTTGTTTCGTTTAAAGAATCACCATGAAGCAGTTGTGGGCTGCTCTTTACTTTACCGGACTCAAACATTGTGACTTTCTCCTATAAATTATGATGTATTTGGTATGTAATCCAGTAGATTTGTACCCGGGGCGGCTGGAGATCGAAGTTTCGCTCCTGTAGGATCAATGGTTCAGGAGTTATGCTTGCTGAAAGGTGAGAAATCTGCAGGTAAGGGCGCCGCCATATTGGTTGGTAGTGGCGGTCGCGCGCTGCTTATCGAGCAGAACAATTAATGAGTTGCTTGTTGATTAGGTCGAGGGGAGGGCGAATTAGGGCGGTTCTGCGCGGTAAGCGGCTCGCGGTCGTCACTACAAACCAATATGGCGGCGCCCTTACCTGTCAAAAACACTGTAAATTGCTCAACTTTAAGCAAGCATAACTCCTGAACCATTGATCCTACAGGATCGAAACTTCTTTCTGCAGCCGCCCCGGGGACAAATTTACTGGGTTACATACCAAATACATCATAATTTATAGGAGAAAGGCACAAATTTTGAGTCCGGTAAAGTAAAGTTTACCCAAGTTGTGTATTTCAATGGCTATATTATTTAAAAAATGCAATGTAGGACGAGCTTCACTTTCTGTTAAATTGAGCTGTGAATTCATCGCGTACACACGTGTCCAATGATTATCAATTGTTAGCTCGCGTGCCCGAGCATCGCTGATTAATTCTACTTATGATAATGGCTTATGAACACTGAGCGCCGCGCTGTGCCATCCGCTTCTTATGACCATTCATAATCGATAGAACGCACACACGGTGTTGCGTTATGATCAATGTTTACTCACATCGGAAATGCTATTCTACAGTCTCGAGTCGTAATAAGGTGAGAATAAATTCTGAATAATTTCCTTTTAAATAATAATTAGGTTGCGAGTCTTTCTGCAAAATAAAAATTGTCTAAGTAAATTCTTAAGAAACCAAAGTTTATCTCTTTCAATTATTTTTAAAAGTCGAAAACAATGGAACATCGTACTCAAATTCTTTTAATGTCTTCTCATTTCGTATTTCACGTTTTCAATTTTGATATACATAAATGCATGCACTTTACAGACCATAACTATAAAATAAATTATTAAATTATATTACCCAAACTACCTTATTGATGCAGGAATAAAATTTCTATCACCATGTAACAACTGATCAGCAATTCCTCTATTCTATTTGATCTTCTACTTTCAACTACCAAGTAATTCGATCTAGCTAAAGTGTTAAATATCGAACCGAATCGAATCCGACAAGACAAGTTTCTTCTATCCCATCACGCAGTTCCGACAAACCAAAAATCGAGTTCCAGTAAGAATTAGGAGTCGACCTTGATCCTCACTCACGCTTTTCGAGAGATCGGCCGGACAGGATTCAATTAGTTTGCAGGATTTATCCAGGAGACCGTGTTTTTCGGTTCCTTTTCATCCTGACGCGTTCGATCTTGTCGGAAGGGGAGGATAACCGGCGAGGAAAATTCTTTTTCCCCATTCGTGAAAATCTCCTCCTTTTTTGTGTTTCTTTCTCCTCGGCAAGAGAAAAGTTCTGTTCGATCGGGGAGCACCCTTCTTTCAACGACGTCGGACTCTTTTCGCAATAAAACGGACAAATTTCGCAGTCGCTGGAACGTTTCATATCCCTGCGAACCTACAAACTTTCAGGAAGACATCCAGCACGTAACCTTGCCTCTGCGAGGAGCAACTTCGCAATGGAATTTCTTAATTAGCTGACGGAACGTAATCGAGTTTCGAGGGGCACAGCTGATGGTTCCTTATTTGTTTCGGTTTCTTCGATCGAAAAATCAGGCGAATATTTTGAGATATCTTAAAGCTGATATACAGAACTTAATATAACACTTATACAATTGAATTACAATTCCCGTTCGATTTCAGTGACTCCGAGTTCGACCATACAAATTTAAATTTGCACAAACACAACATTTTGAAAGAAATTCATTACAGTTTAAAATTCATGACCACTTAGTTTACATATAATAAACTATTTATTATAATAGTTTATAATAGAAATCACTTGCACAGTAAATGAAAGGTTAGAATGTTTTGAAACAATTCATAATATTTTGGCGAGGCAGATGCCCGAAATATTTTTGTAAATAAATATTGTGATGTTTTAAAAGTGTAACATATTGGACTGCATATTGACGAAAGAAGTAGAGCAAATATTATTGAATAATGAATAGCCTCTATGTACTTTACTGAGCGCCGTTTTGCCATTACCGATAATTTCTACTTGCACTAATGCTCATAAATATTGCCGACAGTATCGTCCACCTTAATTTTATCTAAACTGATAGAAAATAACATGATGGAAGCGATACGGGCTGCTTATATGTAGAATAATCAATATCTGTTGCAAGTAGAACTAGTCGATAATGACATATCGTATATTCTCAAGCAAATGTGTCAAATAAATGTTTTACATCGATTCTTCCAAGAACGTCGGCCATTATCCTTTACAGAAGAATCATTTATAAAATTGTTGAGGAACGAAGTGGGTGTTAAAAAATTGGGTATTGTTTCTTTTGTTCTCTGTTTGTTGGGGCTGATTGTGTTTATGCTGTGAATCAACCTCTAGGTATGTCTACGTTTCAATTTTCTCGTAAGCCACCGCAAGCATCGTAGGTGTATAAAAATAGGTTATGAATGATCGAACGCCGTCAGAAATCGAGCGAGAAGAATTCATTCCCTGGCAAAGGCTAACACGAAATGGAAACATCAAAGGCACGCACCTCAAACAATGGCCGATTGTTTTCGTACGGGAATGTAAGTGTAGAGAGTGGCTAGGTCGATCGGACCGCCAGGTGGAAATCGATATTTACCCTAATTGTTGCCCCTGTTCTCTGCTACATTCTCTAACAAAGTTTTTCCCCCTCGCCCTTCTTGTCATCCATCGATTCGAATCTCAACTGTGTTAGCCTGTTCCTTGCCACGTTGATTGCCACACGAATTTTCGTGACTGTTGCCTAACTATCGTTCATTTTCCATTCATTACGAACGAATCCGAACAATATAGCGTGCATCTTCATGGATCTATTGGTTATTTTACGAAACACGCTGCAGCAAGTAGTAGAAATTAGCAAATTTTCATCCAATTCTCTTTATTCGCCGATTATTTTTTTAGTGGGTTGGCTAGATATTCCTCTCGTTTATATCGTTAAATTTTTTTAATTCTGTTTAGAATATTTATTTTTGTCACTCAACAGAAGCTGGATTTAGAAAACAGAACTATAGCTCGATAGTTAAAAGTACTTTCTAATTTTTTGATGTTGCAGTATTAACTTTATGATATTTTCTACATATTTACTAGAATATCTTTTTCTTAAACAATTTGGTGACGTTTAAATAGTATTCAGGTTGTAAATTTCGAACATTTATTGTAATCTTGACAGCTTAAAATGCACTGTAATGTAGCAGAGTTCAGTTTAATGTTTAATTATCCACAATTTTTCGGAAACTCGTGCTAGTCCAAGAAGAAACGAATAAATTGCTCAATACAAATTCGTACTTGCATACAGATTCACCAGTTAAAATGCGTAAATTATCATTAACATTATTACTGTAATTATATAAACTGGCGAACGAACACACGACTCCTGTCATCATTACAATGATAATTAACAGCGAAAAGTGCACGCGTAGAGCGAGGTTCAGCAATACTGTTTCACACCTAACCCTGCTAGCAGCACAATCAATTATTAAATTATAGTGTCAGATGAAACCAGCAGCCACAATGTTCTCCCTAATTGTGGATGAATAAATGAATAAAAGGAAAGAAAAATTAGCGTGTTAGCGATTCACAAAGATCGGGAAAGTCGGAACGTTCAGGAATTGAACATTAAACGGTCCCGGAGAACAATGGTAACGGAAAAGGGAATATCTAATGTCCGGAAGAGCTGTGCTCTTCCGCAAGTGGTTCGATTAACAATTAATGGTTTAACCTATATGTCCGCGGACAATGCTGCTTTTCATTCCGGCGAAGAATAGAAGAGTTTTCACCGAGAAGTTCGCTACAGAAGTCGACGACATTGAGAAAGAACGTCTGCGAGCTCAGAAAGGAATTCAAACGATCCTCTTTTTCCCATTGAACGGCGAATTAATATATGGCTGGTGCATACGAGATTGCTGATACCGCTGCATTCAAGCTCCGTTGGAAAAAAAACGGAGATTAGACACGCACGAAGACATATTGAAATTAAAATTGCTCATTATGTCCACACTATTTCTCGATCAGAATTTTGTGAGGAACAGAGTTCAAACATTGACAATAACAAGAACATGGATAAATTTTAAAGATTGTTTTCATCAATAGATTGTAGATCTCCATTCATCATGTTCGTAAATATTTCAAATACAATGAAACTTGTACAGTAAAAATTTACGTAAGAGAACCCTCTTAATAGTTTTCTTGTTAACTAGGAGTGATTTACTGCATTCTTCTAAAAATTCTTAACTATGAGTCATGGACATTTTGAAACCACTAAATAATTGCAAGTAGGTAACATTTACAGTGACTCCCATTAATATTCAGACACTCTTGAAAACACCATAACTTTTTAAGTATTGTACTATGCGTTTTGAACTTTTTTGGGAAGCTAGAGCAATTAGTTTACTACAGGGTGTGAACAGAAATTTTCTCAAAAATTGCATTTGGTCGGAATTGTAGAAAAAAAACTAAAAGTTGCATTTTACAACTTTTTTATGCGGGCGTATATTGAAATTTAAAAAAATACGTTTTGTAGATCTGTGTCAATTATATGCACTGTGAAAGTTTCATAGAAATTGGTTGATGCGGGAAAAAACGACAGGCATTGAAAGATGTAAGAATCCTTAGAATTACTGCAGTTGGAGGCCGAAAATCGTGAAAAACTGCAATTTTTACCATCTTTAAACGTTTGTAGCCCATTACAACGTCGACTGATTTTTACGAAATTTTCAGAATATGTTTAATTAACACAGAATCTACACGAAACCTGTTTTCTAAATTTTCTATATAAGCCCACATGGAAATGTTGGAAACTATAACTTTTAGTATTTTCTCTGCAATTCCGACAACTTGCACTTTGTTTCAAAAAATTTGGTAACGTTGTGTAGCAAACCAACTGTTCTATCTTCTCCAAAAATTTCAAGTCGTATTATTAATACGATTATTAATACAATATTAAAAAAGTTATGGTGTTTTTAAGAGTGTTTGAATATTAGTGGGAGTCACTGTACTTGATTACAATTAAATTATTTTGAAAGAACCTTTTCTTTAAAAAAAAAAACTGTTTCGAATGTTCAGAAGATACCAAAGGATATTTACTTAATTATTAATGTTTATTTCATGTTTTGATGTTTATACCTTGCATTTGTGAAAATGAAAATTTGGAGATCCACAGTCAGGAATACTGATTTCTGTATAAAAGCAACATTAGCATTAATTTGATTGTATGCAGGGGATTTGTACACTCAAATGGAAATTGTTTTGGTTATGCGAGTTAGTTACAGCGCCAGCAGGTATTTTCATACAAAACCCTCTGTACGCGGAACAGCCATTTCATATGCATCAATTTAATAGTTTGCCAAGCGCGAGTCGAGTTTCATGGACTCAAGTGATTAGTACATCGTCACATTTGTACCTGCGATGTGCATCTTCTGGTTAGTGAAGGGACAGCTTACGACGTACAGCGTGAAATAGTTGGGCGAAACACTGTCCAAGTTCGTGATACCTTCTGGGGTATGAGGACAAATAAAGTTTATCCTCATAGAGGACGCGAGAACCGAATAATCAACATTATACACAATTAAAACTACAAAGAAATCCGTATACCTCCTATTTGGAATCATTCATCAATCATTCACACACGCAAACATAAATCAAAACAAGTTAGCATGTAAAAACTGTATTAATCAGAAAAGAAAATGTTTTCGTACATTTTCTAGGTTTAAAGATGTATTAGCCTTCATATTTCACAGAAAATTCAAATTAAAAATATATCAAATCAGTTTCTTCTCAAATTTACTACAGGACTAGATACACTTCCCTCAAAACTAAAATCATTTGCTAATCTTGAGTGTTAAAATGTCTTTATTAAATGCAACGTATGAACAAAGTCATAAACTCTCTACATATTATGTTGTGTACTATGACTTGTAACAACAAAGCGTATCAAAATTAATTTGACTTTCTAAATAAATTGCCAGACCATGGACACCGTGGGACGGCGATGGTGAACGTGTAATTAATTAAGGTTAAATTAATAACGTGGTTAACATGTTAAATAATTTCTCTCTGATGTTCCATAGAGCTATTTCAAAAATAAAATTTTCTATATTTTTTGCCTGTCAAAACATAAAATCGTTCTAACGATGTCACGACGCTAAAGATGGTTCGAATTCTTTTTGGTGATCGTTTTTATTACTTCGCTTTGGACTAACGTCAACATAAATGTACAGTGAAAATACTGTTAAATGTTGGTTCTAGGGCAATGCGAAACGCAAACATGATTAAAATCAGCGTGCACGGATTCGGTTCGGTCCATTGTCAGACGGAACACATTTCGATCTTTACTTCCGGCGAACCAGCTACATCTATGTACTATTTCGCGGATGAATGACCAGTGCGTTCCTTTGATCCGACTCCGCCGAGCGGAGGTCACAATTAATTCATGCCGTCGAGCGTGACCGGGCAGTTCTATGATTATAATGGATCCCGGTGATAGGATCGAGCCACCGACGAAACATCTTCGATTAACCAAAAATTATTGGCACGCTGGCAAAATCGATCTAACATTATCGATAGAAAAATGATGAGATCCAATAAATATTGTATTTTTTAAATGGGTGGAGTGTCATCTGAGTCAGTGAATTTTTGCATTTAGAAGTAGAAGAAAAATTTTTAGTCCAAAATTCGCACGATTTAATAGGTTTTGTATTTTTTGATAGCGTGTAATGTAGCTGTATCTAATGTATTGGGTTGGCTCTTAAGTCAATTCGGTTTTTATGATTTATTCCACTTTAAAAAACCGAACGAACTTATTTGCCGACCCAATAATAGGTGTAAGGTAGTAATGTAGCAATTCTTTTCTCTGATTTATTTAAATTTCTGTATTGTTTCAAATTTATTTGTAGGAGGAATTGGAAAAATTATTCTCTCTAAACTGATTCTTTTGTTTTTTAACACGTCGTGATATAAGCAATTTTTTGCAAGTCATGTCACCGGCAGAATTATCTCTGAAAGCTGGTTCGATCATACGCAATTTCCAGCTGCGTGGGTGTTCAACGTTTCCCGGTCACGCATGAATTTTTGTTATACTCTATCGACGTGCACGGCGTTACTCCGAAAATAATTTCATGTAAACACATTTACGAACCATGAAGCAACAGAATACCGACAATATTCTCCGAATGTCAACAATCTTTTCTCTCTTAGAAAAGAAGAAAACTATTTGTTCGAAAAGAAGAAGTTCTGAGAAACAAATATTATATCGTGACCAATGATTATAATAACGGGAGAGCATTTCTCAAAGTCAATTTACAACAGATGAATCGATGCTGGAACTCATAATAACTGGACATTGTTACCGAAACGATTCTTCAAGCGCTTATGAAAGTGCACGAAGAAACGATAAATTAATTCTAGCATGAACGTTACTACGTACATTTATCACGATCTCCATCGATTCTCCATTACGAAACACAAAGTACATTTCCGAAGTGGATCGAATTCATTATTAATAATATCCACTCTCGCGAATCATTTTTCACTCAAGATCTCCCATCAATTATTCCCTTCACAAATATGGTGCTATAGTCAAAAACCCTATTGAAACCTCGTTAATCTTTAATCATAGCACTTATAGAGACGATATGCACAAAATTACACACCTCCACAATCGTCTTCCACGCTCTCAAATGGGGTCAAATCAAACTTCCAACAAACCCGACATCTTAATCATCATTCGTACCGAGTACAAAATGTATCGGATATATATGTGTAGGGTTTTATAAAAATTACAAAACTGAATTTATTTAGATTTTTCACAATTTCGATAATAATACGTGCTCGAATAAAGAAATTTACTAAATAATTTCTAATGGGAGCATCTTTATAATTTAAATAATTAAAAAATAAACAATGTGGAAGCGGTCATTTGACCGGTCGCGGTACGGTTAGTGTTAAACGATGTTAAACGACCTGGAGAAATCAACAACACACAAAAAGACACAGTAAAGCTAGGAAGCCTCTCAGCAAGCCACAAACAATTATAAACCCTCACAATAATTTTCCACGCCCTGAAACGGGGTCAAATGAAATTCAAGACAAATCCAGAACCACAATCGTATCGAGAAACCTACGGAAACGAAATCAACAGAACACAAGATAACACCACAAAACCACACAGCCTCTCAGCGACCCACAAACCATTATACACACGCGCGATCATCTCCCACGCCCTCAAATCAAATTCTAAACAAATCCAGAATCTCGAACGTATCGAGAAACCTACAGAAACGAAATCAACAGAATATAAGAAGACACAACAAAACCACGGAGTTTGTCTAGTGATTTACAAACCATCATACACCAACCCCGCAATCATTTCCCACGTCCTCAAACGGGGTCAAATTAAATTCCATACAAATGTGAAACATGAAACGTATTAAGAAACGAAATCAACAAAACACAACAAGACCACAGAGCATCTGAACGACCCACAAACTGTAACACACCCTCACGATCCACGGTTCTACAACCTCAAATCGAACTGCGAATAAATTCAATGGCTGAGAACCAGTGATCACATCTCGCAGGCACGACGTTGGACCATCCCGTCTGACCACAATCGGGCCATTATTACTAGTCCACGCATTTTGGAAACTCGACTCGCGTCTAATCAAGATGACAAATTATGGTTTACCGAGGGAGATCGGTCCGGCCGGTGCGCGAACCAGGTGGGTACCAGGATCAACAGGAGGCGGTCTCGATCTTCTATCGAGCGGACATCAGCATGTCCGTGTTTCTGCTCGTGTTTCCCGACGAATGGGGATCAGCTCTCTCTCTTTCAGTAGCCTGGCTCCAACTAAACTACTCTCGAGCCGTGTTCACGGTGTCTACGTCGGGGTTCGTGTGCCCACCAGTAAACGCCGATTCGTGGATCGTGGCCGGGTTGAGGGTGGTGGTTGGTTCGTTGGTAGGGTGAACCAGAAAAGAGAGTGACCGAGAGAGACTGAGACTCGGCACGTTTAATCCGACGAAGACGGAGAACGACGAACGCTGGCGATCGTGTGTTTGCCAAGGCTCGATGTGCGCGTTCTCGCGTGTACGTGCGGCGACTGGTGAATCGAACAAGGACAGCAGACCAGAATGCGTGCGCCGCAACAGGTTACTCTCCCCTTCGATACGCTCCTGAAATCCTCCCCAAGCCACCCACTACCATACAATCCACGTCTACACCTTCTCGACCTTCCCATTTATTCCTCGATCGTTCTTCTTCTATGCGAGCTAGTTTCAACCACCTACTTTCCTCTATTTATTTCTTGCTTGCTTTCGTCCTTTCGCTGAATCCTTTGGCTTTCTCTTCGGTTTTAGAGGTTGCTTTACTCTCTTTGTGGGGCTGACCAACCCGTTTGCAGGTGGATATTGCTACGAAGATTCGTGACGTTTTCTGGAGGGTTTTGGATTCTGGCCAGTCTACAACTTTTCGACCTTCCCATTTATTCCTTGATCATCCTTCTTCTCTGCAAACTGATTTCAATCCCACCTTCCTTTCTTTATTTATTTCTTCTTCTCGTTGGATCTTTTCGTCTTTTCTCCGGTTTTAGGGGTTGATTTATAATTTTTGTAAGGCTGGTGGTGGTTTACAGGAGGATATTGATACGGGCATTCCTGGGAGAATGGTTCTTTTTATTTGTGGAAGGATGGTTCTGATTATTTCAGCGGATGATAATTCTTGTTAGTTTTGTGAGGATTATTATTTGAGGAAGAAAGAGTACTTCTTGTGGAAGGTTTGCGTGGAGTTGTAAGGAGAATGATGGGTATTTCGTCAGATGCAAAATTTCTTCAATTCCTTGTTCTTGTCAAGCTAGTTTCAACCCCACTTTTCCTTGTTCATTTCTTGGATTCTTTTGTTCGTCTTTCTTCTTCTTTATTTTTAGTATTGAGAAAATTAACAATTTTCTGATATTGCAACTGGTGTAGATTTTGTAGTTTCAGGAAGAGGTTGTGCGGGCTTTGGAAGGAAACTAACAGGTGGCCGAATTTTTCAGTAGAAGTATAATAATTTACGAGGTCCAGAATATCAATCTGTGGATTTTGTAATACCTAGGGAAAATCGATGTTTGAGTTAGGAAGAGAAAGAGAAAGTTTAAAAAGTGGAGGAGATAGAGAGAGAGAGAGAGGGGGGGGGGAGACAGATGGGGAGAGAGAGAGAGAGAAGCAACAGATAAATCGGCTCGTATTATTAAGTAAAGAAGCATACGGAAATAAAAGGGAACGGGTGAAGGATAACGAGGGAAGGAAGAAGTAGTTTAAGGTCAAAGGAATCTACGAGAGAACCTTGTGCAATATAAGGACGACGTAAAACGTAACTTAAGAAAATTGTACTCCGGTAGAAGGGAAGAATAATGCAGTTCTATTATCTTTTCATTCTTTAATCTCGCACTATATTTGATATACTTATGATGCATTAACCCCCATGAAAGATTAATTAATGCAATTCTTTTCTAGCAATTTATATGACTTTTTAATGCTGTAATCATTTCCTCTACTTGATTCCTTCAATCTCATAAATTTTTGATACAGAGTAATTACTTTCACTCGTAAATATTTATACTATTTAGTTAATTACGCGTTTATTTCTCATGAACTTTTTAAAAGTCTGAGAAGACTTGTGTTTGTTTGGCCATTTTATGGCACACACGTGTATCAGGAATCAGGAATTCTTCCTTCGGAAGGGGGGGGGGGGGGATTTACAATATTATATACTTTTATAATAATTTGTAAAACTTTAAAGTATGTCAAATTTTTTTTTTGGTACGTTCAATCAACTGAATTCTTATTCTCTCAAAAAACCATTTCTCAATCCCTGAATGAAAATTAAATTCCCGTCGATTAATTTATTAAAAATAATTCTTAATTTAACGATGTCAAGGATGTCAGCAAGTGAGCTTCAACACTACTCCTTCTTGCATCCACTCTCAGATTTCTACATTACCTTTTACATACCTGTAGAACTGTCTTGTCTCCAATCAAATACCAAAGGGATTATCTACTTGAATGAGCGCAGCATTGACCTTTCAAGTTCATAATCACGTTCCAAAGGTCATGAAGCGTGTCACAGAAATCTGCAATTCATCGCGCAATATTTCCCCAGCACGTAAGTTTGAATTTTTCTCAGTGTCGACGAACATTTTTCGAATCCTTCTCGCTCGAGTTTGAGAAGAAGCGATATCCTCGACGCGTCCCAGAAACTCGAAGGGCACAAATCCATCGAGATCTGCGGTCGAGGACCCATTTCGGTCGATGTAAATAAATGCCGAGAAGCTGATGCACTCGGGGATTGAGAGATCTTGAAAAGTGTTCGGAGATGATCGCCGCAATCTGCTTGAATTTCCGTCCCGAACGAGAAAGGAGATCCCGGAACCGGAAATGGACGAACCGGCTCCTTTTGTCGGCCAACAGTGAACAGATTATGCACCAGGAGTTCTCAAAAATTTCTCAAAATGTGACAAAAAATCAAAAAATCTCATTTTGCTATACACCTTATCCTGTACACATTCAACATGAGGTTTACGGAGCAGTAAAATCAACTATTTTACATTACTTTATAAAAATAACAAACATGCGCTTATCCAAATTTTTAGCCATCTTCTAATAATATACACCCAAAGAAATTTTATTGACTCCTCATTCATGCATGTTTACAATCTCAACAGTCGTAAACTCAAAATATCAGGGTCGTAATGTTGATAGGAATCGTCTGTCGCGTCTGATCATAACCTACCAATTCTACTTACTGCGTATAGTAACTAAAGCACGCGAACCCAACGGATTTCTAAATTCGATTTTCTCGAAGAAAGGTCTCAAACAAAAAAATTTTAGTCCCATTTTTCGACTTATTTTTACATGTAGAGTCACTCCTGCACGGTTGTGCCCCCCTTCCGGCCATACCCTATATTGTATACAGAGAAATCCAAAAATAAACAAAGCAAACTAATTTCACACTCAAAATGTGTATGAATTTCTTGAATAGTGCACGAGGATTAATTTCAGTATCTATAAATAATAGTTAGAAGGATAATAATAGACAAAGGAATCCAAAAATTATATAGTAAATATAATCGTGAAAAATGAGCATTAGTAAAAAAGCTCGGACACGTGTCTCCTTATTTTGTCTCTAGAATCACCATAAAAAGTTTTGTTAAAATCGGCGACCCCACAGATGTAACCTCGCCTTGTAAGTTGGACATCGATTGCACCAGCTCTCCTAATTGATGAAGTCGGTGAAGAACAGTATTTAGTTTTTGCAAGGTGTAACTCACGCGATCAAATGTAGCAAGTTCGTAGAGTGGTACGGATACTGGTGCACATCTTGTAAGCAGGATTTCGCTTAATTCTCCTCTGAATTTCCGAGAAGATATCATCGACTTTCTTGCCCCAGCAGACTCGACTGTCGAGGGACCGAGGTCGTTTGTGCGAATGTTTATCGTTCCGTGTAATCTGCTTAAGTAGGAATGTAAATGTGAAACGTGGCCCGTTTACAACGACTTCAGTGTGAATTTGCCGCGCAGAGAACCTCCGGGCAGCAGTCCATTAGCGGTCTGATTGCAAGACTGGATCAATTCTGACCCGGCTTCCGAATTTACAATAATACACATCATGAATTTCCCAACATCCCTAAACATCTGGAGAGCTTACAGCGTACGTATTAAATAATATAAATAATTATTGTACATTGTTAGATACCAGTGTTCATTTTGGTAATGGTTTCGATAGTTGCAATTTAAATGGAAACCTTTATACATTTCTATAAAGATGGGAACTTCAAAAGCATCGAAGAGAAACCGTGTATGTTAATAAACATTCATAGTACTTCCCTTTATTCCCCTTCCCATGTATTTCAGTTACCTAGAATCTTTTAATGAATGATGAGAATTTCTCCCGTATTTTAGTTTCCACGAAATTAAACACGTTATTGGATATATAGGGTAAACATCCATCGGTCTTAGTGGATCTACCAGCGTTGCTAACAGTCATATGTGGAACTCTGTTATGAAAACTTACAACGTTGCTTTGAAATATAAATAACAAGCAATATATTTTCTATACCGGGAATTTTTAATATTTGCCGTTTAAATCAAAAGTGCCAATAACAATTGGAGTGCCAGCAATGGTACAGTTTACCCTAATAGAAATTAAGAATGTTTGCCTGTACGTTTTCCTGAAAGAAATCCTTTTATGAGAAAGGAATTCCACTCCTATTGAAATGAACATTTGTCAAAGCATCGGATTAGGCCAATTAATAATATTGTTGCGGTATTTTACCCAAGAATAAAAGGAATAACTCTCTTATTTCCGTTTCCACGAACTTGCGTTTGCGAATAGAAGGACGTACATATTAACGAAAGTTAGTAACATTTCCATCGAATTTTATTTATACCAAGAATCTTTCAGTGAATGATAGGAATTTATTCTGTCAAATTAAAATAAGAAGATACTTGTATATAATAAGTATTATAATAAATTTATAATAAACAGCTTTTATAATAAACAGCTTTCACTTTCATATCAAGAAAGTCTGCAACAATATAAAATACTGCAAAATTGTTACAGCCGCTGAAGTAAAAGTCCAAATATCATTTGTCTTCGTTCCCTATAGGAAAAAGATTTCTGCCCATCTTCCAGGTTCATATTGTTCATATGCGACTGAAGAAGAATAAAATATGGTCGTATCGATGCACTTCGACGCAACGAGTGCAAAAGTTGCGAAGTTTGTTCCCCGAGTACATGTCCTTAAACTTTTTCGCATAGCTACGCGTACCCGTTTCCTATTTGCGCGCGTTTTCCATGAACCACTTCGGCGAACGAGTGGCAATAGAGTGAATCTCTTTCAGAATTAAGAACGACGAAGCATGCTGAACGATCCGAGGCAAGTAAAAGTTTGTTCGTTCGCTTGATCTTCTTCTGGCAACCTTGCGTCACGGGAAATTTCATTTCTCGCAGAGGCTCGACGTCAAGACTCCGCCATCATCCGTCATTAACTCGCGATAAAGTATGCGGCAAGGTCGCGTTTTCAACTCGTTCCGCCGCTTCACCGCGTCGAGGATAAATTTATTAAATTCCGACTGGCAAATTTCCACGGACTTCTTGCTTATTTTGCGGCCAAGTTTACCATCCGCCGTCTTTCTTAAACTAGCAGATCCACTGACTGACCTTCGCCGGCTTATTCCACTGGAAAAGCTCTGAAAAAAGGGTCACCTGAACTATTCAGCAACAACGTGACCTTAAGCTATTTTTTCTGAACAAATTAACAAACAAGTATCTCAACAAGTATCTTGTATAAACGTATGTATATTCTACAAACTTCAGTACTTTTTTTATTGGAAAATCTCGAGAGATTCCCAAATCTTTTCCCGAGAAGCACATCATCTCAAAGCCCGTATACTCTGTAACCTTCAGCATTTTTTTTTATTGAAAAATCTATAGAAATATTTCAGCTACTACTCTGTAATTCTTACTCGGAATCTGTAATTAAATAATAGTGGGATACTGGAAATTTATCTCGCGTTGTTTCGTAATTCGTGGAAATTAATCGAGTGTTGTTAAACTTTGCCAGAACGTTACAGCGGACAGCGAGGAACGGGAGAAACCTCTTCGTTACTGCGGTGTTTTATTTCGACGGTAGTTGATGTTCGTCGTTGTTTCGCTGTAGGAAATTATACATTGGAATCAGGCGCTTGTTTCGATTCGTAGCTTCAAAACACATATAATTTAATAAAAACCATTAGCAGCTTGCAAATATCAGTACAAAATAAAAATGATATACATGAACTGTAGAGTACTGGAACCAAATAAAAGTGTCTTTTAATAATTTTAATAAATTCTCAATTACTCAAATTCTTCATTTCTGTCACGAATGCATACGAATTGCAATTTCATGAAATCACAAATAATAATTTACATGTTTCTTTTGTGATTGAATAATTTTTGAATAGATCGGGTTAATGTATGGTCTTACGTTAATTACTGGTTAACTGGGTTAATTAGTATTTCTTACTCGGAGGGTAACTAGATCTTTTCTTCAACTCCCGGTAATCAATCAAAGCTTCCGAGTTAACCGCATGAATATTTTACGTCAATTTACCGTGTGTTACACCTGAGCGTACGGATTGATTCTAAACGAGTTGCAAATTACGCGATTATTCACTATAGCATGTGTTTCTTTGTGCCATTACAGTTGCCTCGAAGCGATTGCGAGTGTCACTTTCTCATCAAAGCATCGCGATAAGATTACGTAACAACAAGCATGTAACATCTTTTTGATGGGCCCAGTAATTGTAGTATTAATGAATGGTTTTAAAAGATGTATCTAAAATCATATGCTCAAAATCAGTAAAGTTGGTTAATAGGATTTTGAATATTAAGTTAGTGCATAACTTGCTGGAGGACTTTAACCCCTTCCTAATTACTCGAATTTTCACTTTGTCGCTAACAGAACCTAGCATCTGTTACTCTCCTGTATTGTAAACACAGATCATTCAATCTTTATTACATGCGACGTATACAGCGTCAAATTTTCTGCATCTGCAGAACATTTACACTTGTAAAATATAAGAAAAGAAAGACGAATACTGCACTTACAAGACCGCACGACCGAAGTGAAAACTTCTATGTCGATTGCACACCTGTCTGGCTCCCCGAGTTTACCCGAATGGCGTTTCCATTCATTGGATTTCTGATTTTTCAAATGATCTATGACAATTAATGATAAACCATGAGCAAATGTGTACGGCACGGTAATCGAATGTCGTAGACAAACTCGGTTACAATTGCCAACAAACGAAGTTACGCCTCCGACTATAGTCGATGTGTACCTTCGTGACTATAGTTGCTTCCAACCCGGAAACGGATAAGGTTGTCTCGGTGGCGTTTTAAAATTCCCGTGGAGCGGAATAAAAGCATCGAATTGATTTCTACAAAGGGTTCGTTCCTTCAATAAACTAGGAGAATCGCGAAACTCTCGTATCGATCGAATCGGCGATACCTTTTTGTTGGTTGCCGGGGATCCTTCCAGCCGCGAGTACAATGTTACGAGCCTATGATGACTCGTTCGCGAACGGTTTTGCATTATAGATCATCATGTTGCGTTCAACTTGCCGCCGGATAGAATTTTAAACGAGAGAAACTTCCCGCGATCTACATTTCTAGCCCGGTGGAATCGATTGCTCGGAGAACCAGCTCCCCGAACCACCCCTTATCTAACCGGCCACCCCCAACAGCCCCCGATCCTCTCGCTTATCGATTTGACCGAAGAAACTTGTTCCCTGCGTGTCGGTAAATAATGTAACCTCCCTGGCGCGGCGGCTCGTTCAATATCAATAACGAGCATCTTCCACGATCGACTGTTTTTGATAGATGACCGAGTTGCAGGCGCGTTATGCTCCCCGGATCATCGTTGCATCGTGCCGGCGCGACGTTGTACCTTTACGTAACTCCGGGAAATTGCATTACTTTCGAAGGAGGACCGCTTTTCTAGTCCTAAGTCTCCTACGTTCTTACGGGATTGTTCGATTAAAGTATATGTTGTTTATAATGTTATTGAGAAAAGTCCTCGAGGGATCGCTCTAGTTTGATGCTGTCATTGCAAGCCCATTTTTGCGAATTTCTTCTGTGGAAGCTACTGACTGCTGTAAATTGAAACTTGGCACATTTATTAACCAACCTTTGGAGAGTCCATTCTTAATTTTTCAAACAATATTAACAAACATCGATACTACAGCGATATTAGTGAAAGTGTTTTGCAGAGAAAGTTTATCGTTGATCAACGTGATTTTAACGGTTCTGATCATCTGACACTGAATTTTGTAATTTATATAAGGTGTAGCCGGACAAAAAGAAGGAGTAACATTTTTTCGTTTGACGCCACGTTTTCGAAAAAACGGAGTTTGAAAATACAACGAATACGCGTACTATTACAGTAAATATTGGATCTAAGAAAAACTAATATCCCTTCCCCGAGGGTTTTTCTTAGATCGAAACTTGACTGTAGGTAGCAATGGTCTGACACGTCTGATCATGACCAATCAATTCTACTTTCTACGTATGTATACGATGAGCATGCTTCGCATTGTAAATAACTACGTACACAAAATTCATTTGATTTTCCTTGTGTGATAATCAAAATCGTGATCGTTATAGGTAATACAGTGGTCGAAATTTCTATAAAGTCATCTTGTTTTTCATAGATATTTTAAAAATATCACCATTTTTGTTGATTTATCGTATCTGGTCTTCTGCCTTGTAGACATTCGGATAGAGGGACTGCGTACTCTACACCGCTATGTTTACTATTTACGTTTTTCTTAATTTTTTTCTGTGTGGTGCAGAACACAAGTGCGAAGTTTCTATAAAGTCGCTTAATGTTTCTCTGTATTCTGAGCAGAGAATTACGGAAAACTGCAAATATTCTAAAA